>CAUYRH010148194.1:0-36251 GCA_963574655.1 Perodicticus potto | reverse complement strand
TAGTATTCAGAGATAATCTCTTGTATTTCTGTGGCATCAGTTGTTATTTCCCTTTTATCATTTCTGATTGAGGTTACTAAAATTTTTACTTTTGTATTTCTAGTTAGTCTGGCCTTTCCTATGCTTTATCTTATTTATTTTTAGGTTTAAAGGTTTATCTTATTTATTTTTTAACAAAATTAACTCCTCGTTTCATTAATTTTCTGAATGATTTCTTCTGTTTTCAATTTCATTTGATTTAATTTGGATATTTCTTTTCTTCTGCTGGGTTTAGGCTTAGATTGTTCTTCTTTCCAATTCCATAAGTCAGCTTGTGAGTTTGTTGATGTGCTCTCTTTCTACTTTTCCAATGTCAGCATCTAAAGCAATAAATTTTCCTCTCAGGACTGCTTTTGCTGCATCCCACAAGTTTTGGTATCTTGTGTTTTCCTTGTTGTTATGCTCAAGGAAGTTGGTGATTTCCTCTTTTATTTCTTTCTGCACCCAACTGTCATTCAACAGAAAGTTTCTGAATTTCCATGCCTTTGTGTGGGGTTGAATGTTTTGTTGAAGTTGAGTTCCACCTTCAGTGCCTTGTGGTCTGGAAGGTACAAGGCAAAATTTCAATTATTTTGATTCTGTTGAGGTTTGTTTTGTGTCCTAGGATATGATCAATTTTAGAGAATATTCCACAGGGTGATGAGAAGAATGTATATTCTTTATCTTTGGATGGAGTGTTCTATATATGTCTATCAAGCACAGTTGTTCTAGGGTTTCATTTAAGTCCCTTATTTCTTTGTTTTATTTCTGTTTAGAGGATCTGTCCAGTTCAGTAAGAGGAGTGTGGAAGTCTCCTGTTATTATGGTATTATACGCTATCATATTGCTCAGATTAAGAAAGGTCTGTTTCAATAATCTGGGAGCATTTAACTTGGGTGCATAAATACTTAGAATTAAAAGTCTTCTTGTTGTATTTTTCCCTTGACCAACACAAAGTGACTATCTTTGTCTTTTTTGACTTTAGTTGCCTTAAATCCACATATATCTGAAAATAAGATTGCAACCCCGCTTTTCTTTTTTTTTTAAATATATGTATTTTATTATTCTTCATTACATTATTCCCCCCCTCCCACCCCTCCGTAAGACAGAATTTATTTACAGAAAAGAATACAGAAAACACCAAAGCTCCTGGTAGAGGGAGAGATTTCAAGTGGGGAGAGAGATGCTCTCTCCATTCCTCTCCCGGTCTTTCCCCGTCTCCTCCTCTAGGCCTCTATCCTTAGGGTATATATAGGTGTATGGGTTCCTTGGCTCAGCGCCTGTGGCTCAACGGGCTAAGGCGCCAGCCACGTACACCTGAGCTGGCAGGTTCAAATCCAGCCTGGGCCCGCCAAACAACCATGGTGGCTGCAACCAAAGAAAATGGCCGGGCGTTGTGGCGGGCGCCTGTAATCCCAGCTACTTGGGAGGCGGAGGCAGGAGACTCACTTGAACCCAGGAATTGGAGGTTGCTGTGAGCTGTGATGCCACAGCACTCTATCCAGGGTGACAGCTTGAGGCTCTGTCTCAAAAAAAAAAAAAAAAAGAGGTGTGATCTTAACATGACTTCCCCCAGTGGTGGTAACTCCACTCACTCTTCCAGGTGGGAGTCTGTGAGGTTTTTCCCTCTATACAGTTATAATTTCCCCTCTTTTAATTAGTGAGTATCTTGCCATTTTGTTTTTTAAAGTTTTATGCTTTCTTGAATTGGTGGTCAATGTTGAAGCAAGTGTCATTCACAGAGAGCTGCAAAATATCCCATCTTGGTGGAAAGAAGCAGTGCCCTAGAAAATGATGGAGTCATTATTTGTTTGAATAGATTTCTCTCAATCTATGCTGAAATGGACTGCCTGACATTACATTGCAGGATTTTTAAGTCTTACCTCCAGGCAAATCTCATACTTACTAGCAAAAATGAAAGTGTGAAATGCTTTTTAATGTATATTTAACAACACATAGTCTGGTGATTACTGATGTGTATTCTCTGTGGACTCCTTCTGCTATCAGAGAAGGATGCTAAGAGACAACTTTTTACACATTTATTCTATCTAAATCCATCACATGTTTACTTTTTAAATATCTGTGACTGTCATTTATAACAAATCATAAAAAGTCAAATACATTAAGTCTAACTCAAACTTTGAATCATAGGATTATAACCAATTTTCAGGAAAAGTACAATTACCTTTTATGAGTGATGTTTTCCTTACTGTACTTTATGAAATTGCTTACTCTTAATGATACTAAAATATAGCCATTCAAAAAAGAAAAAAGGTAGAGATAAGTAATGGGGGCATGAGGGGTAATGCTACTTTATTCGTCTTTTTGATTCAGAAATTCACATAACTCCTATTTAAAGGAATTTTCATCATTGAATCCAGTGTCATGTCTGCTTGTGTTGAAGAAGTAAATTTCGCAAAATGTACTTAATTCTTCCTATGGTGTCACTATTTAATAAGGATTAAGGTACTATTTTTTGCATTTATACTGGGTTGCACAGCAAGAGTTCACGTCTTATACTAATAAATGCTAAATAGTTGCATAGTACATAGATCATTGTTGTTAAAATAGCAGTACTGAAGGCATTTTAGATCACAGAGCCCCAGTGGTCTACATTTTGTTTGCTTTGACGTTATTAAACTCAATCTGTTTCTCTAACTGTGACTCTAATTACTACATTTGCATGGCAGAAAAGTTTGCTTTGTGGGTTGACTTTTATTAACAGTGCTTGCATGTTATTTTCTGCTCTCGTTCTCAATGTTTTTTGAGCAGACAGAGCACCTTCAGTTGCATCAAATAATTATGCACAATCAATAAGTTTTTGTGTTTGTCTTTGTTGTTTCTTTGATGTGGCCTGTAGGATGCTGCCGGCAAGGTGCTGGACCGCTGGGCCATCATGTCTCGAGAAGAGGAAATCATCACCCTTCAGCAATTTCTGCGGTTTGGAGAAACCAAATCCATTGTGGAGCTGATGGCAATTCAGGAGAAAGAAGGACAGGCAGTGGCTGTACCATCTTCAAAGACAGACTCTGATATAAGGACTTTCATTGAGAGCAATAATCGCACCAGGAGTCCCAGCCTCCTTGCTCACTTAGAGAACAGCAATCCTTCCAGCATTCATCACTTTGAAAACATCCCAAACAGCCTAGCATTTCTGCTTCCATTCCAGTACATAAACCCTGTCTCAGCCCCACTGCTAGGCTTGCCTCCAAATGGGCTACTGTTAGAGCAACCAGGATTGAGGCTGCGGGAACCAAGCCTTTCAACCCAGAATGAATATAACGAGAGCAGCGAATCCGAAGTCTCTCCCACACCATATAAGAATGATCAAACACCCAATAGAAATGCCCTGACCAGCATTACTAATGTGGAGCCCAAAACTGAGCCAGCCTGTGTCTCCCCCATTCAGAATTCTGCCCCAGTCAGTGATCTAACCAAAACAGAACACCCAAAAAGCTCATTCCGGATTCATCGCATGAGAAGGATGGGGTCAGCCTCTAGGAAAGGAAGAGTGTTCTGTAATGCATGTGGGAAGACATTCTATGACAAAGGTACTCTCAAAATTCATTATAATGCCGTTCACCTGAAGATCAAACATCGATGCACCATCGAAGGTTGCAACATGGTCTTTAGCTCCCTCCGAAGCCGTAATCGCCATAGCGCAAACCCCAACCCTCGCCTTCACATGCCTATGCTAAGGAATAACCGAGACAAAGATTTAATTCGGGCCACATCAGGAGCTGCCACCCCTGTCATAGCAAGTACAAAATCAAATCTCACACTCACAAGCCCTGGCCGGCCCCCAATGGGTTTCACCACTCCCCCACTCGACCCCGTCTTACAGAATCCTCTCCCTAGCCAACTGGTGTTTTCTGGGCTAAAGACTGTACAACCAGTTCCTCCATTTTATAGAAGTTTACTGACTCCAGGGGAAATGGTGAGTCCTCCAACCTCCCTCCCCACCAGTCCCATCATTCCAAGCAGTGGTACCATAGAGCAGCACCCCCCACCACCCTCTGAGCCAGTAGTTCCAGTACTGCCAACAGTGATGATGGCCACCCACGAGCCCAGTGCCGACCTGGCACCCAAGAAAAAACCCAGGAAGTCAAGCATGCCTGTGAAGATTGAAAAGGAAATAATTGATACCGCTGATGAGTTTGACGACGAAGATGATGACCCCAATGATGGTGGCCCTATAGTCAACGACATGAGCCATGACAATCATTGTCACTCCCAAGAGGAGATGAGCCCAGGCATGTCTGTGAAGGACTTTTCAAAGCATAACAGAACCCGATGCATTTCAAGGACTGAAATAAGGAGGGCGGACAGCATGACCTCTGAGGACCAAGAGCCTGAGCGGGACTATGAGAATGAGTCTGAGTCTTCAGAGCTCAAATTGGGTGAGGAATCCATGGAAGGGGATGAGCACATTCACAGTGAAGTGAACGAAAAAGTCCTGATGAGCAGTGAGAGGCCTGATGAGAACCACAGTGAGCCCTCTCACCAGGATGTCATCAAGGTGAAGGAGGAGTTCACAGACCCCACTTACGACATGTTTTACATGAGCCAGTATGGACTATACAATGGTGGGGGGGCCAGCATGGCTGCCCTACATGAAAGTTTTACATCGTCTCTGAATTATGGAAGCCCACAAAAGTTCTCCCCAGAAGGGGACCTGTGTTCTAGCCCAGACCCCAAAATCTGTTATGTGTGCAAGAAGAGTTTCAAAAGCTCCTACAGTGTGAAGCTTCACTACAGGAATGTCCACTTAAAAGAGATGCACGTCTGCACAGTGGCTGGCTGCAACGCGGCGTTCCCCTCTCGCCGAAGCAGAGACAGGTCAGTAAATCTCCATTGGCTGCTCCTGCTGGGGGTGGAGGGTGCCAGTTTCAGTCATGTTAAACTTACCATTAACAGAAATCCAACTTAGATGTTTTTGATGCACTGTAAAGATTGTCCACAGTGACCACCTGATAACTAAGCTGCCATGCTCATGAAGGATTGTTGCAGTGGTGCTTGTTAATGATTAAGCATGCAGGATCATATGCCATCTTACCCGTAATGCACGCCATTTTTCTGTGTGCGCTATGTGTATGTCTGTGTATGTGTTTCCATGCATCTAGGTGTGAGTAAGTTAACTGTGTACACGGTTCCCTGCTTCCTTGTGAACCTTTACTTAGGAGTCGTGGCTTCTTTTATTTATATATTTCTTTGCCTTGTGGCTTTACATTAAATCAATATATTATCTTCATACACACATATTTATCCAATATAGAAACAGAAATTTACGGATGGAAAGAGCCATAGGTCCAGGACATCGAGACAGCCTGCATCTCCGTAGGTATAACCAGAAATGTTATCATTCCTTACATGAGTATTTAGTGTGTCCTTGAATTCTTTAAGAGTCATGAAAATATCAGAAGAAAATGGGACCAAAGTAATGCTGATGTGGGAATTGGTATGGGTGTGTGGGTTTCTTTATTTTGAATTCACAGTGTCTTTGGGCATATCGCTAAAGAATAGTCTCCCATGGGAATTATGCACAGATGGGAAAGCATGCATGTACTTTTAGGATTAGATAGACTATATGGTGTCCAGCCTTCAGATGATATCACACCCTCTCTATGTAGCTGTAGCTCTGAAACAATTGTGCTAAACAAGAGTACCTGGTCCTAAGCGTACAGTGTTCTTTATTAATCCTAAAGAATATGTAATGTAAATGGAATGTGTCAAGGTAGTTGGTGGCAGGGTAACACAGTTATCCTACACTTGTGGAGATAAGGTTGTGAGCAGATGATTTACACAATACACCGGCCCAACTCAGGTAAAAGACCAGTTAGTTCTTCCCATTATATAGTAGATGTGGTTTGGGGTTCTACATTGTCTTTTCAAAATATTTTTAGAGAAGATTTTATTACATGTAGGAATAAGTATATGTGGAACAAACAAATTAAAACTAACTAGAAGGTTTCCAAATATCTATCTCCCAAATTCTAGTGCTTACTTAACAATTGGGTAGAGTTTCTTGACAAAGTAACATGCAATAAAAGTACCACTGAGAAGTAGTGACCTGTCTCTAGAACATTCTGTTTTGTCTTCATATTTGAAAGATTAATCCTTTCTTAAGTAAAAGTTTAAAATATGTATTTTTTCATTCCTACTGAAATGAAAGGGGCCAAACCTATGAAAAGCTAAATCTCTAAGAAAAGTAAGTGGATTTCTTGCGCAGTTGAAAACATCCTTTGAAGAGAAATCTTCATAAAGATTTTCTCACTCCCATTTACTGGATTCTATACAAATAGTTTATAGTCACAAAGTTATTTTCAGTTTCGAATTGTCATTGACAACCTCAGATTATGTCAGGGTAAGGTAGCTATACTTTGAATAATAATAAAATACTTTTATCCAGCTTTCCCCAAGTTTGTAATACTTTCTTTTAAATATGAAATAGAATGCTAGTGATAATGAGGTTAGTGCATTAGATTTTTTAAAAACAAAAATAAAAGACTCATGAAAACTTGCATTAAATGTTTATGGAAATGGAAAATTTGAAGACAAGCCAAAATTAAAGCTTATTTGCATGAACACCCATCACAATTTTAGTTGGTTTGCTGAAAATATTGCAAGCCATAACACTGGAATAAATAGCTACACACCTGAAGTTTGGCACTTTTGTTTACGTAAAATCACTAGAAAACACGGGTGCTGGTATATTTATTCTCCAATACATAAGAAGGTTACTGTTGCATATGTCTGAGGAAAAATATTTGTTGATAGTAGAATATTTGAACCTCCATTTTTATTCTAAAGATTAGAAGCTTAGCAAATGATCAGCCTTACAGAAGCTTAAACCAGTATCTAGGATGACTGGGATTTTCTATATGGGAAGAATAGTACACGTGTGCTCCCCTGGGTGGTTCAGTCACAGAAGAAGGAATAAACTTCAGAAGACAGTTGACACATTTCATTTGGGTGAAATCACATCATACCTACTCTTTTTAATTTTAGAATTGTGTCACATATGATAAGTAAAGAAAAGAAAATTGAAAAAATGTAGAATAAAATGTTTTGATTCTCACTTTTGAAATTTTGTTCTTTAAAAAGACACAGATCTGGCTCAGCGCCTGTGGCTCAACAGGCTAAGGCACCAGCCACGTACACCTAAACTGGTGGGTTCGAATCCAGCCCGGGCCCTGCCAAACAACAATGACGGCTGCAACCAAAAAATGGCCGGGCGTTGTGGCAGGCACCTGTGGTCCTAGCTACTTGGGAGGCGGAGGCAGGAGACTCGCTTGAGCCCAGGAGTTGGAGGTTCCTGTGAGCTGTGATGCCACAGCACTCTATCCAGGGTGACAGCTTGAGGCTCTGTCTCAAAAAAAAAAAAAAAAAAGACACAGATCTTTGGTCAAAGGTTAAAAACAACAAAAATGCTGATAATTTAATCTTGACTTTTTTTTCCTTACAAAGCAAAGTGTTCATCCTGGTTGAGTCTGTGACTTGAATTAATATAAAGATGTAAACTTAGCAACCATCAAATAACCTGAAACAGTAATGCCTTTGGGATGCCAGCATCTTCCTGCATCTCAGCAAAGGGGACTGTGAAATGTAACTGTATTCCTGTTTTTGGTCTTTTATCATCATTTCATCAACTAATGTCAACCTATGCTTTAATCTTTTTTATTCACAAAGCCTCTTGGATCACATCTCTAATCTGTCCCATGGACCTTCTCTTCTCTCTTCACTTTCACTGTATTAGTCACAAGAATCCCAGGAAGTTGTGTGCCTATTTTGTTTTTCCTCTTTAATTCACTGAGAAGCTGAAACAAGTTTTTGTTTTTGTTTTGTTTTGTTTTACCTTATTCTTGAGCCAACAGACCTTCCCAAACCCTCCTTTGTCTTTAAGCCTGCTGTCCTCAGGCCCATTTCTTTTCTCTCCCCAGAGTCTTGGTTTCATCCATCCGTGACTCCAGAATGTCTTCCTTGTGCAAATAAAGCATTAGAGGGGATTTTTAGTGGGGGCTAAAGTGTGCAAGGCTATAGGGTTTCTAGGATGCCTGTCATAAAGCTAGCAGAATCAATCGCCTTCTTCCTTCTGTCTATAAAAGCAGCCTTCTTGTATTCAGGATTAGAACACCTTACAGGAGTCTTAGATGGGTCTTCCTAGGCTTCTTCCAAAGTGAAGAAGCAAAGAGAGTTGCATTTTTGGTCTCCAGATAGGTATGTTAAGATGCAAGTAGCAAAATGTTAAATACTCTGTTTTAGGTTTGCCAGTTAGTTAGCAAAGATTGCCAGGTTTTTGCTTATGGTCCTTCTAGATTTTATAAGATTAAGTTAAAGGCTGTTTGAAAAGCAAGAATGTGTTTTATCTAAAGTTACAGAAAGGGAGGAGAAAGAGAGGCACACACAAGGTTTATTAGAACTCAGGATTCTAAGCAACAGTGTCAAAGGTATCCTTTTCTATGTAGTTGTAAATGAGTGCACGTTTAATAAATTCAAAAGCCAAGAGGGCCATTTCACACTAATGACAAAGACTAATATACACTAATATATACATAGTCTAATTCTTACTGGTCACTAGATAGCTATTAGAATCATTTCAGTTCTGAGTGATAGTGAAATGTAAATAATTTTCTCAGTAAAAAAAACTCTAGCACTCTAGGTACTGATAAAGTCTACAAGTATATACTAACATTGTGTAGTATTAAATTTCAAACACGTTTCCTTCCTTCTTGTTTGTCCCTTGATTTCTCTGCTACCGATGGGCTGTTTGTTCTGTTAAGGAGCAGGTAGCTGGCTCTCCATATTGAAGTATACGAAGTCCTCCCTGAGAAGAAGAAATTCTAACTAACTGGCCGGAACCTACACAGTCTTCATAAAGGAAATTTTCTTGAAGAAAGCATCATATTCAGAATTAGCTGGTATTAGTTTACCTCTGGTCATTTTTCATCCTCTGACTTGATTTTTGATCCTCTGGAGGGTTGAATGGCCATGGATCATCTGTATTTATAAATTACATTTGGGTTTTATTCAAGAAAAAACAACCAAACATCCTTGTGTCCTCTTTCCTAGCATTCCTTATCACTTGCTAATGTTAAAATGTATTTATACTTGCTTTAGTAATTGACAATTTTAAAATCCCCTTAACTAAAATGGAGACTTTGTACTCAGAAACCAGGTGATCAGTGTAGAAAGGAGAATTGTCTCTTTGTTTTTCATCCTACATAAGTTTTATAATCTTTATTCCTCTATTCTTCTTCTCAATATAGTAACCACTAACTGTCAAGGTTTGCCTTAAATTTTACCTGAAAGGTAAGCATATACATTTGATTTTCAAGATACAGGAAAGGTGATTAGGCCACATGAATAAATTTTAAAACAATAATGTTTGCTTAAGGTTATTTATAAATAAATATGAGACAACCATTGGTGCCAAGTGTGAACCTTCTCTTTGATTGCTAGTTAAATCATTCCAGATGTAAACATGTAAACTTCTCTATTTAGGAATAGGACATCTGTATTTGGTTTATTAAAAACTGCTGATGTCTCCAGAACTAAATTTGTTTCTATACAAGCCTCTGGGTAGCTATAGGTAAAAAGGAAAGATACATAGTTTTTGCATGTCTTATTACCTGACTTCCAGCCTCGTACAGGTGTGCAGGAATAAATTAACATGAGCTACCTCTGATGAGCCACTGCATACATTAACAACAGAGGTGAAGATGTGAAAACATGTTACCTGCCTCCTGTTATCACCTTCTCAGCATAGCAACATTCATTTTTCCGTCATTCTTTATGTTTGTAAACTTTTAGAGAACTTTTTCTAGAGAGAGCTTTTCAATAAATACACATGATTCTACCAGGCAATACCTCTTAAGAAATGAGACACTTAGCACCAATTCAACATGACTATTAGTATATCTACCCTAATATAATTAGTTGTCAAATACAGTGTGTTAATCCTTTCCAAGCACAAGAAGAGAACATATTAAGGCATTAGCTATTTCATTTCCTATATTTTGCCAATCAAACTGCAATGCTCTGCAATGCTCTGAAATTCTTTTATAAAGTAAAGTAGTGTAAGTCCTCTGGCTTGTAAACATTAAAGAAGAGATTTTTTTTCTCCCTGCTACTCTATTTGGTTTCACAATAAAGCCAGCAGATCAATAGACCTTTTGTACTTATCTCCATTACTTTCCATCAAAAGCAAACAAACAAAATAAATCCCCCTCCTGAGTAATTGCTAGTTTTGCCCTCCTCAAGCAAAACTTTGGTAGTAAGATAAACTTTGGTGTCATTCTTGTCCCTAGGGTTCTTTTTATATACTGGGAGAAGAGCAGTGAGCAAAACGGTCTCCTTGTATCATGGGGAGAGACTCTGTCAAGCCTAAAGTGAGCCTCCATCTTCCTAATGACCTCCTGCCGGCCCAGCTGGGTGCAAGACAAGCTCATTTAAGCCTCTGCTGACCTTTTACTCCTCCACTATGAGAACTACACCAGTCACTTCCACTGTCTTCAGAACTGCATACCAGATAGACCACAAAGCTTCATGGCCAACAATAATTCCCCTTTTATGATGCAAAGAGATTTTTTTCTAAATTTCTATTGATGAAAGTTAATATTAAATTTCTCGTGGCTTTATAACTTCCATTGCATAAATATAATGCCTCTGTATAGCCCTTATTTTTACCTTCCCTAGAAAGGAGCAAGCTACTATTCTTGCCAGCATTATCAAAATAATATAGGAAAAGTATTAGAGCAGAATGCGCACAGCCAGTACACAGGTAGTATTTTCCACGATGGGGCCACTTTGAAAGGGTCTTCTGATCACCATTCCCTCTGATTCATAGTATCTTTCTGACCCACTTGCAGATTTTATTGGTGTCGGTCTTTCTCATGTGAGATATGTGTTTTTGTAGACAATCTTTTCATTTTAAAAAATATATGCCATTTTCTACCTGGAAGAGAGTGGTAAGACTGCATACATGCATTAACATTTACTTGTATAACGCTGGTGAGATTAGTTCTCTCTTAGGTGAAAGGCTTCTACCTACTCTCTTGCTACAAGTGATGCTCTGTTGTTGGGTTAACGGAAGGGGCTACTCTTTTTTCTCTGTTTAAATTTCATACTGAAGATTGAGCTCTGAAGCATTTTGTTAAAGCCTTCTCAGAAATAATGTATTTACTATAAGACTCCCACGAGCTTCAAATAAATGAACGTGGCAGAATATGAAAGGAGTTTAGCCTTGCCAAAAAAATTGGAATGTTGTAAAAAGGGGATTCAAAAAACTTTGATTTTTGAGTGCCAAGATTATATGTGTGTGTGAGAGGAAGAGAGAGAGAGGCAGACAAGCTAAGACAGAGGAAGAAAGAATACTTTTTAGGAAAGGACAGTTTTTCTTCAGTTATTTCCCATAAAACTACACTTCTAAAAAAATACCTAGATTTTATGTCCTAATGCAAACTGCTTGAATTAAAATAGTAGTTGTAAATTCTTGGTAAAAAGCTGTTATGCCTAAAGTGTTAGTGATCTTAACTCTAATACTTTATGGAGTTTATTACTTCTTTTATTAACTAGGGGGAAAAATGTTACCCACTTTGAGTTTAATTCTTTTTCTTGCTTGCTCTAATTTTTACTTTACCTTAGGAAAGAGAGAAAAGCCAGTGTTTCTAACAGAATGTGTGTAAGTGATGTCTCGATCTTGCTGTTGCACATATCAATCTGAAATATTACCAGCCATTCAAAAATTGCAGTAACATTCTAATCTGAATGCATCCACGTAATGTATATGTGTTTATACGTATCCATCCCCATAAATAAGAATATCAAAAGGCAGATCATCCTTAATTGCCAAAATAGACATCTTTATTTTAGAGAGTGATATATGAAGTTACTTTATCACATTGATAGGAAATAACAAAATTTTGTAAATAAGGCAAGGCAGATTTGGGCAATGAGAACAGAAGACCTTCGAAGGAGTCTCTTAGGTCTGATGGCCAGCTGAGGAGAGCCGCGTTAGCTCCACTGCCTTTTTAGTCTGCTCTGTCACCGAGGGGGCACTGGTGGGTCAGTTCGCTCACTCATAATTGTGTTTTACAGACTTCTAAAGCAATTGGCTCAGTCAGTCCCAATTCAATAAAAGTGGAGAGCAAGAGAGAGAGCACTTTTGTTCTATTTTTTACTTGAAATTATTTCATTCAGCAGTCTGTCTTTTTTATTACCAGGACTTGACATTAGCACTCCAAGCTATATTAGCATCCATTTCAGCAGTTCAGTAATGGTATTAAAAAAACACTTAACTTCAATGGTGAATGGTTGCATGACAGTACCATAAAAAATCCACATTAAAAAAAAACTTATGTATTTGTCCCTGCAAATTATTTTTCACTTGTTTAACCACTTCAAAACTATGTTCTCACAATGAGTATTCATGAGGACCTTCTTGTTCTCAGAAACAGCTAACAGTTGTGCTCTGTTGGTTAGGGAATTGGGGAAAGAGGAAAGGGAAATCCAGTGGGTAGGTAAAGATGCTGTTTACCCTGTAGTTAGATTACCTTCCATTCATCAGCAGAGATAGAATTGGCAACCTCAGAGCACCCAAGGTGAAATTCTTGGATCCTCACGCATGACTGGGATTTGATTTTGAACCCAACACTCTCCAAACTTGGGAGTAAAGCCTAACTACTTTGGCACTGCAATGTGCTCATAAATGACTACATTAGGTTCTAAATTTTGATTAAACATTCGGTAATTAATCAGTGGTAGACACGAAGCAGTTGGCAAGGTCCAGAGCTGCAAAATGTTTAAGACATAAAACATTACGAAGTAATTAGAATATGCTCCTTCAAGAGAAGGATTGCCTTCAATAAAGAGGTAAATGATAGCATCCTGTTTATTGTGGACGTAGGCAGCCAGAGCAATATGATAAACTGCTGGAGATACACATATCAGTAATCATCCACGTTATTAGTGCCATTAATCATAATTCCAAAAATATGACAGCAGCAGCCAACTTTTTGACCAATTTTCCTTCTGCCTGTTGGCCATTATAACTTCACTAATAGACAGCAGAGCTCCTGTGCGTGGCAGTTTGCATTGAGAATGGAAGGTTAATTATATTTGAGCTGCTGATTTCTCCTCTCCTTGGAAAAAGCTTAGCACTTTGACAATCCCAAGAGCTCACTGTTGTTAAATCAGTAAAAATACTTTATTGAAATTTTCTTTGTTGGTCAGGAATAAGGAGATGTTTCAAATGAGATATGAGTGCCAGGCTGGGACAGCCGCTAACGTATCTTGCTTCAAAGTGATCCTAGGGCAGCAGCACGAACTCACTGGTTTCTTTAGATCACTTTGCTCTCATTTCTCTTCTGCAGAAGGGTAAAAGTTCAGCTCTGTATAGTGATGCCCAAAGAAATCCCACAAGATTAGGGGTAGTTTCAATATTGTGTATGTAGAAGTAGGTTTTAGGGAGTGGTTGTTAATAGCAGGAAAAGTAAGCACCTCTTTAATATACAATTCTGCATTTCAGATCTTGCCTGTGTACATAAAAAGTAAAAAGAACTTCATAGAAATCATCTGAAGGTTTCTAAGAATTGAAATGTTTAGTAGCATAGGTGCATTGCTGGTTGGTAACTGAAGTGTTCATGTTTTACCTGGTAGTTTTAACATTATTTAACCCACAATGTAAATTAGATTATGCTTGTTCTTTTTGTTCAGGTATCTTTAGTAGTTTCATTTTCAACACAAAATTTTAGATAAGGCCTTTGATAAAATACTGTATTGATTGTCCTACAAAATACTGTCTCCTTCCTTGGGAAACTCATGCAACCTGAATGTCTTTTAAGAAGATCATAAATTAACTCTTTTAATGATATAAAACATTTTGAATGTTTATTCTTTGTATTTTCTTTGGAAATGATCTTAGAAATTATTTATTTCGTATGCATGGAAAACAAAGCTTACTTTTAAAAAGGAAGAAAAATTTGAATATGAGAGAAACATTCACTCCTATTATTTTGGAAATACATCTTCTAAACTCTTTATATAAGACAGACTATAAGACAACGGATAGACGGCTTGAGGGCTAGTTCATCCAGGATAAATATAAAACTCAAAACTTACAGCTCAAATTTATTCTCAGTAAATCTTAGAAGATGCCAAGGCCCACTGCTTTGCTTTTTCTTATTCAACAATACTAGTAAACGAGACACCATCTGAGCTGCCTGATTGAGAACATTTCCAAATGCTGTGAAAACATAATCCTGTTCACAGCGTAACACTCATCTCACATTACATTGCAATAGGTATCTATGGAATAATCAGCACCTTCAAAAAGCCTCCTCAATGTGATGTGTCAGATATGACTCAAAAGTAAAATGGTTAGGGAACAGTGCTGCTGGAGATCAGTTCTACACTTAACCTGAGCATCCAGCACACGCATATTCCATCTACCAATTTGCCTTCCCAAATGCCATCGCTGCGTTAACATTTTTTATGCATTCCACAGCAATGACAAATTGTTTTCTAACTGTAGTGCCAGATTTAGTATGCAAAAGACACGTTTGCCTCTGCCAACAAACCAATAATTCTCACTAACATCTTCAGAGTTACAACATTTATAAAGTTGCAAAGTGGAGTAAACAAACCATCTGTTTGGCTTTTCCATATATGTCATGCTTATTAGCATATTACGATTCATTTAGTAAACAAATTTGGTGATTTCGCTCACGTCAAAGTTAGATCGGAAGCTTGAAGATGATTAACATTCCTGGGACAAGCACATTAATACATTGCTTCCTCTGCAAAGTTAAATGGCTTCTCAGGAGAATCGCCCCTTGTTGACAAGATGAGACTGTCAATTTTGTTTGCCTGCCACATTAGGGGCCATAAGGGGAAGGCCGGTTCTGAGAGAGGGGAGTCATGTAGGCGGCATAATTCACTGTGAATTAAGAAAAGAACTCTAATTCTGATAAATGGTCGACCCCAATACATCCTACCTGTTATTACAACAGACATGCCATATCTGTGCAGTAAATTAGCTAAACCCCTCAAGAGTTTGGTGGGAGCTTATCTTCAAGTGAATAATTTGAATGTAGAGGGAACTGTCTGCGTGACCAGTGTGGATGATTTATTTTATATTGAAAGGATTGAAATGACTGAGTTTCATACTTTTAATTTGCAAGAATTTGCTTACATTTTATTTCCTGCATTTAGTATGTACTTTTTATATTTGGGGTTTTTTTGCGTGTTACCCATTAAATTTTACATTGAATTTTCTTCCTGTACTAGGAGATGGTTTTCAAATCTTCTGGAGAGAATCTTGAAATAACAGCCTGTAGAACAACCACTAGTTTTACAAAAGGTCATAGGGCCAAAAATAACATTTAATTCACTGAGCCAGAAGCATTCTGCCATTAATAAATGGTGATATAAGAATTGTGAGTTGAATATGACAGGTAGTATTATAGCAATCCAGATAAGAGTAGAACTAACAAGAAGCAGAGGTTCTAATTTTTCATTTCTGTGGATTTGGATGTAGCAGGTTTACATCTCATCTCTGTTCAGGATCATTGTTGGCTCAGTATTTCCACGGTACACTTAAAAGTAATATGACTTCCCAGATTGGATGAAAACCTCTATTACTCTCTATCCCTTTCCCCATATACATATGTATACCCACATATATACAGGCATACATATATACACACATGTGGTATCCATTGTGTATACATCACTGTGATCATTCTGGACAAAATTATTTGAGAAATTTAGGGGAGTGTGTATGCTGAATGACAGTTCAGAGCAAAATAAAGGCCAAAACTAATCTGGAGTGGGCCTCAATTCTTTTTCACCTGAGGTATTGTAATTAATGATCAAGTATTTTGTTTCAATTATTTAAGTTTAGACTGGCTCAAAAGTGATAAAGAATTAAGAATTAAATGTTAGGACATTTTGGGCAACCTGTAGCTAAATTCACTATTCAATTTCTGACTTCCACAGTCTGATTTTCTAATTTGATTATGAGACTTTTTATAACATTTTGCTTTTAAGAGTGATCTTAGTCTTCAAGAGTCATTTGATAAATCCACGGTATGGAAAGAGAACAAAGGTTCAGAGGAAATATTTGTAATTCCAAGCATAGCCCAAGTTACAGGGCTTTTGCATGACCTAACTTTGTCAATTACCCTTGCAACACGTTAGGGTATTAACAGTGTCAGAATGACCTTTTGTTGTATCACCATTATGTTTTCTTAAATAATCCATCATGCTTCCTACCTTGAGATCATTGTCTTCTTCCCTTCTACAGTATATTTTGGGATAACCTTCTTTAAGACTCCTGCATATTACCAATTGAAGGTACATAAATGTACTTCTAAGTATCTCCTATGGGCACAGTGTTCTCCTTGATCTACAGGACACACAGGTTGAACAAGATTTGGCTTTTCTTCTTGAAAGTTACCATCTTGGGGCCAAATTTGGGCCATGGTCTTAATTAGTACTTAACTTACTAAGACTAGATCCTTACCCTTTCTACTTATGAAGTCGTTTTTTCTCTCCATCCCAGCCGTTTTTTTCTATAAATTTGCCTCTGCATGTCTGTGTCATCGCCCTAATCAAAGCAAGTAAGCAATAGCCTTCATACTGTTTATAGTCTTGTAAAATATAAGAAGTTCTAATTCAGTCTGAATTTTTGTTAGTGATGTTTCCCTCTTTTCTGGAAATATTCAAAACACTATCTTTCTAGAAAAGAGGATCTCTATCCCTGGAGAACTCAAAATTGGTTCCTGAATGCCTTCCTTCTTCCACTTGCTACATACAACCAAATGTTTCCAGCACTCTCTGGGCATTTTCCCATTTTAGGATCTTCTTCTCTTTGCTTCTGATTACCAGTAGGTGAAAGTTCTTCTGTGTCTCTTCCATCTTCCCTTCCTTTTCACTTCTTCAGTTTTGCTGATCCAAATAAACTTGTAATTTTCCTTAAATTGCTATTAACCTTAGGTCTTTATATCTCTTGAGGACAGTATTTTATGACAGTTAATGGTTTGGATTGACTGATTCAAGAGTCCAACAATAGGTCTTTGTTAAAATCAAGTGCTGCCTTTTGTCCATTCTGTGGAGGCTGAACCCTATCCCTCTTGTGGGGCAGGATCAGTACTCTCTGCAGAATTTCAGTCTGTCTGCTTTCCCTCATCCAGCTGTCCTTCTTTCCACCCCAGGAATACTGGGTGAGTTTTGTAGAAAACTCCAAGCCCAGTATCATGAAAACGAACCAGCAGACTTGCCACAGTCCATTCTTCTCATGCCTACGTCAAGTGTTTTGCATATGGCATTTAGGAGGATTATTAAACAAAAATGAAATAGATTAAGAAATGAACATAAAAGAATCAATTCTCTTGAACTGTGGTTGCATAATGGAAATCGACTACCATGAATGAACCCGTGTACTGAAGTTATGAAGAGCAGAGCTAATGCACTGCCATGAGTTCATCTTTATTATTGCATTACACCTGAATCAATTGATAAAGTAGTTTTTTTTTTAAGCAAGGGATGGCACTTAATTGAATAAAAGTCAATGTAATTATATTAGCAGAGGCCAACCATACTGCTGACAGCGGAAAAGGGACACTGTTGAACAGAGTGCCAGAGCTGGTCTACACATTTCTGCACATCGTTTGTTTGACAGATATTGGGGGCTGGTACATCATCTAATTAGATTACAGATTTCTACTGCTGTAAGTGAGAAATGAAGAGAAAATCTCTTCCTGGTAACATATCAGTGGAGATGTGTAATTTCACAAGTCATCTTGGGGAAGATGTGTCCATCTGGGTGATCAGTGTGCCCTTTTGTCAATGTTAATTTATTCTTCCTTATTTGGTGTGTCATAATGTGACTGCTGTGTGTCTGGCTGCTGTTTTCTCAGCAGTGAACCTAGGAAGTGGTAACTGCAGATGGGAGAGAAGCAACAGAGAGTTCTAGACTATAGTCATTGAAAAGTGTGTGCTTATGAAATTAAGAAAGGGGGAAGGGTGTTAAAAATAATAAACGGGTAGGATTTCATAGTTACTATGGTAACTATAAGCAATTCATGAAATCTATAGTAATAGTACATAGTGCAACTCCATTTCCACATTCTTGTAATAACTCTAGTGCTGCTGTACCCACATAGTAAAGATTTCACAGTAGGCATTTCCTATACTCTGCTTAGCAACCTGCACTTGAAGTCATCTGCCATTTGACACCAAGGAAATGGGGAATCACTGTGACAGAGCAGGACCGTGGGGACGACTTCTGTTTCTCATTCACATACCCACACACTGCATGCATCTGTTTAGAACTCATTTATGGATGATGGCGATGCTGTGAATTTGGTTTACCTTAATTTGATTCATGATTTTTGGATTATGCAGCTGATCTGAAAATCATCAAGACAGCCTATGGGATGATGGCTTGTGACAAAATAATTTTGTGATCAGAACATTTTAAATCCCTATTTTATTGTTTAAGTTTTGTAAAAACCAGATGTCTAGAATGTGAATTTGTTTTCTCTCTCTCTCTCTCTCTTTTTCTCTCTTTCTCTCTCTGTCTCTCATTCTTGCTTTCTTTTGTGATCGATTTAGCAAAAGATTAGAAAGCTGATCTTATTATCACAAGGTAAGCTCAGCCTTCCTAAGTGCAGTGTGGAGAGGGCTGCTACACCCCTGCCCCTTAAAACCCAGAGTGCTAAATATTGTCCCGTGTGGAAAGGTGGAGAAGTCTTCCTCACCTTTCTTTGTCTCTGAGGCACATACCTCTCAGCCATCTCTAGGAAGTACTAGCCACGCGTGTCAGAAATGGAGTGGCTTATTTTGGTCTCATATGTTTTAATTATAATTAGGAGGTTTGTTGGAACTTCATACCAGCCATTCAGGTCATTTGTATTATCACAATTACTTCTCCAAGATGTAGAGCTTCCACCACTATTGAGAAGCTTTTATTATTATCTGTATATTTATTGCTTTATTTATTTTTTTTTTGAAAGGGCAACTTCCAATCTTCAATTTAGGTACTTGTCAAACATGTGAACCTTTGCAGGTGGAGAGAGGTATATGCCCAAGGGCACTTTAAAAGTCAATGGGGGATGTATATACAAAGGCCCTGTTCTCAGATAGATGATAACATACCAGGCTTTGTAAATCATCATGTCCCTGTGGATTTGCCCCTCTGGGACAAATTCTGTCCTTTTTTTTTTTACACAAGCAAAACACTCAGAAAGTAAAGTTTTGCTTGTCTAAGAAGTTTGGGTTCCAGTTGTTAAAATAGGGGGACCCTGTTTTATTGTTGTGCTTGATTTTTTGTTTGTTTGGGTTGGGGGAATTTTTTCTTTTCTTTTTCTTTCTTTTTTTTTTATACTCACCGTGTTTTAATTTTGTCCATTTGGGTGGGTGGGTTCTATTTTAAAAATCAATTTGTTTTTTAGCTTTTGTTTAAAAGAATTAAATTATAGAGCAGAATTACTTAAAGTATTTTTCAACACTAAAATTCAGCAATTTCTGAAAAGCAAATGTATTTTATTATTAGATTTAACTGAGATACCAACTCATTCTGGGAAAAGAAGGATAAAGACATATTTCAAATTGCTAATCTATTAAGCTAATATTTTTCTTAAACTTTGAATTGTAGGGGGTAGAGGGAGATTTCATTATGTTTTTGAGATTATACCTAAATTATCTGTACTATTTCTTTTAAACATGGATTCTTTTCATACCTCAAAATACAGTGTGTGCTGTATAAAAATGAGATGTTTTGTTGTTTTTAGGTAAATTTAGAATACCTATTTAGACAAGCAGAAAGTTTCCATTCTTTTATTCTATTTAATATATACTCTGAAATTTCTGCTGAGATCCTCTGTAGCTAATGCTATTTGCTACCTAGTAAAACTAACAGAACATTCATTGAGAAAAAGGTGCATGGGTTTGCATTCATCCTACCATCGAAGAATTTTACTCTTATAAAAATGATATTAATGGAAAGTTACCCTTACTGCACCTCCCACCAACACCCAGACTCCCAGATCCTGAGGATGCAGGGAAATGCTTGCTTTTAGAATGGTGTGATTAGCAGTGAATGTGCTTATCTTATGCCCATGAAAGCCGAATCAATTTTAAAATGCTTTCCTTTTTCTCACCCCTCCTCACTCCCTGTGCACCTACCCCCCTTCCTTCTTGTTTTCCTAGACACAGTGCCAACATAAATCTGCATCGTAAACTATTGACCAAAGAACTCGATGACATGGGCCTGGACTCATCGCAGCCCTCCCTTAGCAAGGACCTCCGGGATGAATTTTTGGTGAAGATCTATGGTGCCCAGCACCCCATGGGGCTCGACGTCAGGGAAGACGCCTCCTCTCCCGCAGGGACTGAAGACTCCCACCTGAACGGGTATGGGAGGGGCATGGCAGAGGACTACATGGTCCTTGATCTGAGCACCACCTCCAGCCTCCAGTCCAGCAGCAGCATCCATTCCTCTAGAGAATCCGACGCAGGCAGCGACGAGGGGATTCTTCTCGACGACATTGACGGGGCGAGTGACAGTGGGGAGTCGGCACACAAGGCTGAGGCTCCCGCCCTCCCTGCCAGCCTAGGGGCTGAAGTTTCAGGATCTCTTATGTTCAGCAACTTGTCTGGGAGCAATGGTGGGATCATGTGCAACATTTGCCACAAAATGTACAGCAACAAGGGGACCCTGAGAGTGCACTACAAAACCGTGCATTTGCGAGAAATGCACAAGTGCAAAGTCCCTGGTTGCAATATGATGTTTTCCTCTGTACGAAGCCGGAATCGGCACAGTCAGAACCCTAATCTCCACAAAAACATTCCCTTCACTTCAGTAGATTAGTCTCAGAACGGACACTACAAATGCCAGCCCTCACCAGATGGCCTACTTGTTTGAACTGCCATAGTCAGTATGCGCTTATGTACTGGGGGGCGGGGGTGTGTCTGTGTGTGTGTGTACATATGTAGGCTCTGTGTCTACATATACACACACACACTTTTTCTTTAGATAAAAAAGATAAACACTAGGTGCTTTTGAATTTTTTTTTTCAGTTTTCCTTCATAGTTTTGGGGAAGCAGTGGGATCTTTAATATGGGGGAGGGTAAGATCAGAGTACTCCTATAAACACACATACACACACACACAAAGTGTGCAAATAGCCCCAATTTTTACAGAATAATTCTTGGTCTTCCCCAAAGAGACAATTTGTTGTACCCATGACTGTTGCCTGCAAAAAATAAAAGGGAAAGAAAGAAAAAAGAAATGAAAAGGTACTTCTTATAGTTGTCTTTTGTGAACTTTAAGGTTTTGAGAGAATCTTCAATTAAAGCATGGCAGATTCACCTGTAAATATGTAGCCGTGAGAGGCCATTGATGTAAAACAATTGTATTGATGGTTGTTTAACTCCTTTGTTTAATTTTTACAGTTACATCCAGCTGTTAGATAGGCAGAAAAAAAATAGTTTGCTGGCTAGCTCTACTCATTTATGTTAGCATTAATGCACATTTTTTTTTAAAAAAAAAAAAACATGGTCTTGTTTTTACTACCTGTTAGATATAGTGCTAAAGGTGCTGGCATGCTTTACAGCACAGATCTGATTTTTTTAAATGTCCTATGCTAGTACATAAACCCAGCCATGCACTTTTTTCATACACTACAAGGGGATGTGTAATATCCATGCTTCTTTTTTATCCTTAAACTATTGCCATACTTCAGTAAGTGTCTTTTTTAAAAAAATTCACTTGTATAAAAATGGTCTGGTCAGTATAGGGCACAAATGCCAAACAAAAGTATTAGTGTTAACACAAAACTGCCAACTTTGCACAAGTTTCCAGAAAAGAAAATACAATTAGTCACTCAACATAACCGCAGGCCAATTTGTCGGCCACCAGAAAACCCGCTTAAAAAAAAAAAACACTTGGTGATTCTTTCAAGTGCTGAATGTTATTGGAATCAACATTGCATCCTTCTTGCTTATATGTTAAGTTATGTAAAAGGAAAACAAAATTATGTGGTGTGAAGCAGCCAAGGCATTTATTCTTTAGAGGCAGGATAATATTTCAGGGTACAAAAGCCCAAATTACTCGCTATGGAACAAAGCGGAATACAGTCAAAGAGTTGACACTCATTTCCAAGGCTCTAACCATTATCCTTTAAAAAGAAAGAAAAAGTCTGAACTGGGTTAGTCTGTCATACGGCTGTCTAATTTGTTGCAAATTCTGCAGTAGTACTATGATTCAGGCCTGCTTGATAGAAAAAAAAACAAAAGACATTTAACAGCAGCAGTACTTGGAAGCTTTGAAAACATGTGCTAAACTTGAATTGAGCAACACTCCTTTCTGAAAAGCCAGAAGAAGGGGGGTTTAAAATAGGATCTCTCACTGTTTAGTGTTTTGTGTTTCCCCACACGATTTGTCAGAGAGAAATGAAAGCAAGCCTGAAACCAAAAAAATGGAGAGTGAGAAAGAGGGGGAGACTATTCTCCAAACCTTTTTTGTTTTGTTTTGTTTCCGATGTTTACACATGTTGCCTGAGCTGGTTAACCACATCGGCAGCCCCAGCTACCACAACATACTGACTAAATGATGATATTTACTCAAGTTCAGTCTGCAGCCAAAACCATTAGGGCATGCTTTGCAGACTATGTTTTGTTGTCTTTCTTTTTTCTTTTTTTTTAAGTGGAGGGGAAGAAAAGATAAACAAGGAATATTTTGTCAAACGATACACAGCAATTTAAAGAGAATGTATTTCTTTTCTGTATTGAATGGCCTCAAACATTTCTTTCAGTCTAAAGTTTAGCAATATC
The DNA here is from genome assembly GCA_963574655.1 of Perodicticus potto. Lineage (NCBI taxonomy): Eukaryota > Metazoa > Chordata > Mammalia > Primates > Lorisidae > Perodicticus > Perodicticus potto. The sequence continues at coordinate 13,397 of CAUYRH010148194.1, read as the reverse complement.
CCTTTGTTTTAACTTTTCATGTCATTTCCATTTTTCATGTGTTTTATAATTATTTTTCTATGTTCACATCAGCATTCAGTTCCGTTAAATTTGCCAAAGGAAACTGTTAATATGTTTCTATTATTATTCCTGTAGGATTTATTGTACCTCACAGTATTTATTGTTTCCAAAAATAAGCATCATTAGTTGGGGGTTCAGTATTTTTACTCGTGAAAATTTCAGAAATAATAGATTCTTAAAGATAAGCTAGCTGTGTCTAGGAGTTTTATCTTTTCACCTTCAGAGGATGCTATGGGGTTCATTTAATTCTTCATTTGTTCTACAGTGAGGAAAGACCAATTTGCAGTACAAAAGAAACTATATCAAACACTATGTCTGTTAAATGACAAATGTTTACGGGAAAAAGCTGAGGAATTAGTAATAACCGTTTTTGTTTTCTTGTACCTTTGAATTCCCCAAAGTCTTAATTGCTTTATTTTGGTGTTGTGTTAAATTGAATAGACAGAGATGTTTTCCTTTGTTTTATACCATATAAGACTCTGTACAGTATGTTTGTGAAAGATTGAACTAGAATAATGAAAGTTTGTTTGCAAACATTTTGGTCCTCTTAGCATTCTCTGTATCGCGCTGTTGCCCGATGTTACCAAATGATTAGATTCAAAGGGATGGAAAAATGTTTAACATCCCAACAAAAAGATTATGGAAACTCTGGCTTTTGGAGTGTGCATAGACTAAATTATACCTAGTTTTATAAAAACACATACACATTTTTATTTCAGCAACTTTAAGGTATTAGTTGAGATATTCTAGAACTCTTCTTGTACAAAATCAATGTTTGGTCTGTTTAATTTAATGTCAAGGAAAAGGTCAGGTGGCCCTAGTGAGTGAATTGCATAGCTGTCAGCAGGTCACATCAGCAAATGAACCAGGCTTAGAACAAATGTTTGTTACTTGGCACAAACCAGGCTAAGGTGTATGGCCAGTTAGCAGACATCCAAGCATAATGAGATTCTAGAAGTGGAATTTCTTTTGGTTGGAAACATGAATGTGTTCCCCTGTTCTTTGTCAGAGAAATGGCAGTGAGTCCTGGAGAGCTGGCACTTTCCAAGTATCTTCCCTATTTGCTACTACTGTGCCGCAAGTGCCCAATTGTTATGGTGGCCTTCTAAATGAGTGAATAACACATCCCAGTGTAAAGCCGATTTGCTTAAAAGGGACAGGGGAGTGGTGGATGTAGTGCATAAAAGGTAAAACCATAAAATTGTACAATTCTGCTATTCCTAATTACTTGGGTGTGTGCCTAAGTCTAGTTTCTACACTTAACTAGAATTCTAGTTAAGATGATGATCCCAAGGCTTATTTACAAACTGGAAGGATGAAGACATCAGCCTTTTAATCACTGAGGTCTTCACCTTTGCTCATTTCTACTCATTTAGTTTTTCATTGTTAAAACAGTGTCTGTCTAGCTACATCCATTTTATCCTGGCTGAAAATGAGTAGTCATGTGGATTTTCATCCAACTGGTTTCCCCATGATAGGGCAGCATTTTATCACAGGCACTAAAGTAGGTGGTAGATCTTATTGTGCATGTTCTCTAGCTGAGGTAGAAACTTAACTGATCATTTTAAAGTATATTTTTGTAAATATCAGAAAGGCTTAGATTGCTCTGGGGAATGTCTGCATGCTATGGAGGGAGGAAAACAAGAAAATGATAGATGACAAGTAATTTGGTTTAAAAAAATGTAATACAAAGCTTGACATTCTTTGTTCTGCTGTTGATTGCATTTAAGTCAACCCAATGTAACTCATTCCACGTCTTCATCCAGCTGCCTTGTTCAGCCTGATGCCTTTTAAAGGTTTACAGGTGTTAATGTTTTCCTTTTCAACATGACAGACTTTTTATAAAAAAATTTTTATCACAATAGTGCCACTTTTTAAAGTGTTGTATCTTTGGTCATGAATTTCCAGACCCTCCCAGTGAGAGAAGAAAGGCATTGAACCGGTTAACAGCCCTATTAGTATATATTGCTTTAAAAAAAAAAAAAAAAAGCTTTGACTATTTTGACTATATCAAGAATGGGCTATTCTAGAGTCATTCTCCTTATTTTACTCAAGAGAGACTAATCACTGGTTCTCACCAAATAAAATGCAACTTTTTTCCTCTTCCTCTGTACACACCCGAGATGTGTGCCAAGCAAATGAGAATGAGGGCTGCTGGCAACTAAAACATGAAGCTAGTGACCATACTGTGATGGACATGCTGCTCACTGCCAGCTGCTTGACCTGAGCAGTCCTAACTTGTTATCTGGTCTGTTAGCACTAGGTTAGATTGACTAACAGTAAATAAAATTCAACTGGCATAAGACATACAACATCTGCTATCCTAAAGCAACAAATCATCCAGAAGAAACTTTCTTTCATCCTATGCCCACATGTCTTTCTTAAGAGCTTCTTTTTAAAATTACGACAAAATTTTTTTAATGGCTTATCTTTCCCAAAACTTGAAATATTTAAATTAGGGGTTTTGATTTTCTTTCTTAGATCTTAGGGACCTACATGAATGAGAAGGGTAGTAATAGGCAGATAGCAACAAGACTGGCTGGCAGGTTCACAGTTTTTCCATAAGAAGACTAAATGACACTAAGTAGAGCGTTGGTTCCTACCCTGATTAGGGGTAGCTAGAAAAGAAAACTGTTAATGCCCTAGAAGTGCCTGCTTCAAGAGAAAAGTCTGGCACAAGTCTGCCTAGCAGTGGGCAAGAGTGTACAGATGTAGTGACCTGCAGTTCCCCCTGACCAGGTGAGTTGCTGAATATGCCCAAGAAGGGGTTAGGAAAGCAGGAACAGCTGCGTGGAGTAGCTGATGCTGCTTAGAGTCAGGAGAGCCCACAGGACAGCTGTGGGGTTTTGCCTTGAATGCTGGAGTCCCTTGGTGGTGGGGGGCAAAAGATGCCACAAGTCACTCAGGCTATAGAAAAAAAGGGCTGGTGGTGAAACCTAGTTCTAACCATCATGAGTGGAGCAGTACACCAGAGTGCTCTAGCATCACAACGGATTGTCACTGTAGCAACACAACAGGTCCTTTGTGATGCATCACAGTCACACAGCAGGTCTCCTTAGCCAGAGGTCTGATCCAAATGGAAGCTTGTTGCCTGTCCTGCAAGGCATATAAGTAACAGAATTCGACTTGCATGTTTTCCCTCAGAGATAAACCACACTTGGTAGTCTTGCTCATGTTAATATTAAGACCTTATTTGATCTGACCCAGACTCGTTTCCATATTTCTTGTAGTTGGAGAGTTATAAATGATAATTTTTAAACAGTATTATGTAAATCTATCTGTAAAATCAATCACTGAATTATCTGTCATCACTGTTGCCAAATACCCATCCTTCCTGGTGTCTTTCTGGCATCCTCATTCTTCCTACACCTTGCACAAAATGATTTTTATGGTCATTCAGCAATAACTGGACATCAAATACCATATTTTTTGGCATTTGTTGAAATCCAAATGCCTAATAACAGAGGGTTTTAAAAAATAAGCATTTTTACATGTACACTGAATTGGATCAGCATTATTGTTCATTATAACGCTATATATATATTTTAAGCAACACACTATGGTTGTCATAAAACTATCTTTATTCTTCTCCTCGAAAGTGTTGTTGTAAATTCATTTGACCTTTACTGCAGGAAAAAAAGAAATCTTTTTTATATGGGGTATGAAGACAAGGCTCAGTTTGTAACCAATAGTGGACCATTACAAAAGAGAGGAGGAAAAAGCCAGGGCTGAGCAGTGAGAAGCTTCAGTTCAATTTCACCTCATATCTTTCTAATAACTTACTTGTCACTTTATTACCTTCCAGTAATGTGAACACTGCTGACAAGACTGTCACACTAACAGCAGACAACACCCTCTCTGCTTCAGCCCCAGCTCTCCTGGCTACTTATTGCCCTGGCCCTGAAGGGACACAAACTAATAGTGTGCTTTCCAGTTCAGCACTTGGCCATCAAATATAAAAGGATGCGTAATTGCCTGTTTATCCCTTGTGAAGGGGAAATTGAGTACAAGGGCCAGGCTTCCCCACTAAGTTCCCTGATGTACACACACGCTCACAATCGGGCCTCTCTCCCTTCCTCCCCTTTTCTCTCTATTTCTCCCTTCCTAACACACAGCACATACACATACCTGCTGTGTTTTGGAAAGCCCGAGGCTGGGTCTAGGTGCTCTCTCCAGCTTTTAAGTGGACAGTAACAAGATAACTTCTTAAATAAAGGGTCAATAGAGAGATGCTGTTGGTGACAGCGTTATTTGGTTCTTTGAAAACTTGGGTATTGCAATTCCATACCCAGCCACTTTTGGAGTACTAGGTATAGCCCTATAATTAGAGCAAATTTTCCTACAAGTCAGTGGCATAAGGTCCATTAGACTGGCCCATTTTCTATAAGGAAAATATTAAAATAGTTTCCTTCCTCTTCAAAAAGTGCACAGGATATAAACAAATCAGTTACTCATAGTGGTTAAAAAAATGCTTTTTCAATCTTTGCATTAAACAATTGGCCTAAAAGTGTACAAATGTGTACACTTCCAAATCTATCATGGAATGTGACAGATTAACTTTCATTGTGGCAAATTGGACTGACAATCTTAAAAAAAAAAAAATGGCACCAGCCTTTTGACTTTAATCATTAAAGCAAGAACGTCCCTATCTGTATAAGGCAAATTATCTATTTTGGAGAACTTTAGTATGTGTGAGTTCAGTGAACTTTACAAGACAGAGTGACAAAGCAACCAAAGTTACAAAGGGAGAATATGTGGCAATGTTATATTCCAGCAGCCCTTGAGTCCAAATCACATGTTAGCATTGGCTGCTATTTTTGTATATTGAACGACTTCAATGATGGTGGGGAAAGTGGCTGGTGGACTACATGAAAGGCCAGAGTGCAGTAGTGTCTTCTTCATGGAACTAGGCAATGCCACCCTTCTGTCCCACCCTACGGCAGCACGTCTAACAGGAGACAGTTGACCCCTGCTATGAACAGTCTCATTTCAAATAAGGTATTAATCAACCAAAGAAGACACATGCATGTGTCATCTTTGATGTGAACTTGTGCAAGGAGAGCAAAGCCAGATTTAGGGACAGCGTAGCAGCCTATTATGTTGACAAACCTGTGCTAAATCATTTCACAAACCAGTCTGAAGACTGGAAAGCACTTTGAGCAAAGACTCTTGGGTCAGAGAAAAGGCAGTTTGTTACCTTGATGTTTCTTAAGTTCCCCAGTATGTATGTATTATATGATCATGTGTGAAACATCTTAATAGAATCTTAAATTAATTGAAAACTCAGTTGCCAAAATTGCACAAATTCTGCTAGCCAATATTAGTTTTCTCCTCCTAACTCTAAACAGGGATGCTTAAGGACCATTTCTAATATTTTTTAATGCTTTATTTAGTTTTTTTTTTTTTCAAAAGAATTTTTGAAGGGAAGGAAGAAAAAAGAGTATTTTAGGAAAAATGGAAAGAAGTAGATAGTACATATAAAGTATATTTCTTGAAGAAATATAGAGTATCTTAAGTGCTATAGCAAGACTTTATAAGGCTTCCTGTTGCCAAATGTGATGCTGAGATAATATATAGCTAAGATGGCAAATGCATCAATTATTAACCTGCTCTGCCCACTTCTGTTATGGAATGCAAAGACTGAGAGGTGACTCTGGGGAGACCCTGGATGTGTGGGAGAGAGCTTCACTCATCTGGCCCTGGAAATGTTTTCCAAAAGAGGGGGAGAAAGCTCCAGACCTCTTGGTAGTCCCCTGCAAGAACTGACTGGGCACTGTTTCAGTGGGAACCTTGCTGCCTGCCTGTTCTATGCTAGGAGATAAAGCATCCCCCACCAGACACGTGAATCAGTGGTGTAGCCCTTGAGAAGCACTGATTCATGAGGTATGATGCTGTTGAACTCCCAGACAATGTGCTGAGTTAATAGGTTCACTTGAGATGTATAAACCAAGGCCAATTGTTTATTTTTTTTTTTTTATCTAGTACTCAATTTGGAGCGTTTTTGCATGTCTTTGTACAGAGTAATCCATTTCTCTCATTGCCTATCTTAATCTCCCCTGACTTTTCCATTATCTTTCTCCTTCCTGCCTTTTGCTCTCCCTCTGATCTCACCCACACCCCTCAAAAAAGCATCCTTTCTGAAGCAAGAAGGTAGAACACTCCCTCCTTTGTCCTGGTTTTGATCGCTTTGGAAATATACGTGCGTTCTATCCTGCCCAGAGTTTACATAACATGAATTAAGCAAACAAAATGTTCTAGTATTATATATTAACCTGATATGACTATCCAAAGTTCATAATATATGGTGCACTCACTTTCCTGTGCAAACTTTGGTTCAGCTGCCTTGCCGAGAATCTTATCATTTTCCTACCAGGGCCAGTATGAAGAGGGCAGGAGAGCTAAAGGTGGGTATGTGAAGATCAGAGTGGTGGGGATGGTTCAGAAGCCAGAGGAGACATGCGTCTGAGACCACCTGGGCATTCCAGGTGCAGCCCTCATGACAGTCCGACATCCCAGGGGTGGTCCCCAGATGGGGCAAAGGCCCATTTTCACAACTTCCCTCATACCCCACCTGGCTTATTCCACGAAGCCCTTGCTGCTTTTCTGCTTCCTCAACGGTAAGGGGAGAGGACAGGGTGGGGCTCTGGGAAAGAAAGTTCTCTGTTGTCTCCTGTTGACCATGGAATAATCCCTAGAACTAGCAAGATCCCTCACACAACGGGGAGGACACATAATGTTCCCACCCAAATCCACTGGTGTGCCTCTGATGACAAACCTCAACCTACATATCTGACAGCAAAAGTGGCCAAAGGGAATTGAAATTTTCATCTACAAGTCCTCTCCCTCTCCCAAAGTTTAGAGGTTTAATCCTTTTTTGTTTATTTTGGACTGCGTCAGTCCAGTCTCTTCCACTCAGCCTGCCACAGAATCAAAGTCTGTACTACGAAAGGTAACTGCACCAAGGGACAGAGACAGCTTGCATCGCCCTGATCTAATAATTGTGATGTTGATCGCTTCATAAATACTGTATGTATCTTAAGCAAGGGTTTTGCTTGTGTTTTATTGTTTTGCTTTTTGGTTTGTTTTTATTAGTAGTCTAAGGTAATTAAAAATCTTTATTTGCTATTTCCTTTGTTGTATTTTCTGTACTATAACTGTCTACAATATGTCTTTTGCATAAAATGCATAAGGGTTTGGGGATGTAAATGGAATTTTATTCATATTTTGTCCAAATACCTCTTGTAATTTGTATCAAAATTCTTGTACAATTTTTATATTAAAGATTTATCAGTCACTGATATCTTCTTACGTTTTTGATTTAAAGAAACCTCAAAAAACACCAGTAGACCTTTATAAAATACACCTACTAACGCTTCAAGTCCCAGTCTAACTCACCCTGTATAAACATACATGTTGGCTAACAGAGCCAAGCTCCTATTTGGACTGAATCATGGTGTTAACTAACAGATATCTTAGGAAGGCCAAACTCATCTTTTGCTCAGAGGGCAAAGCTGGGTCAGAGTCACAAAGATCCTAGCCCAGAGGTGTCTAACCATTTTTTCCTCTGCCTCACATTGGAAGAATAAGCATTGTTTGGGGCCCACACATTGAATATACAAACACTAATGAAATCTGATTAACAGCAAAAAAAGGTCCGTGCAGACTTCTCATGATATCCAACACCACAGACAAGCAAAAGAAGAGTCCTCATAAAATCAGCACATTGCCCGCAGGCTGCAGGTTGCACACCTCGCTGGCCCCACCTAAGCCCAGCACACACCACCCTGCATCTTCCTCACAAAGCTAGGCCTTTGGGAATGCCTTTTCCATGTCTCTCCAGAATTCTGTTTCCCAAAGCCTTTGTCCCTGCTCTTCTGAGGAAAGAACGACTAAAGGAACAACTTGCGTGTCTTTGCACCTTAGTTTTCTTTCTGCAAATACATTTTCTTCCCTCTCCCACCCTTTTAAACTTGTGGACAGCAGCCACCAGGATGATGACTTAATATTTTTTCAGACTAAATGCTTGTCTTTCTGTTTATATTCTCTTGGCAGTTGTTTTCCGCAGATCGTGCTTGTTATGATCTAGAAATAAAACTAGCAGATGGAAAGATGTCATTATCGGTGACATTTTCTTCTCCTATCACACTGCTTGTGGGACACTGGAAAGATGCACAGCATAGGGAAGGTTGCTGACTCAGCAGTGTTCAGTGTGACTCCCCCCCCCCCCACCTCTTAAACCAACACTCAGTAAGAATTAGACTAACCCAGACCATAACTTTGGCTAGAGTCTCCTCTCCAATGTAGCATTTTCTGTTCTTCCTCGCCAGAGCTAGATTTGCTCAAGTCTCCCCAGCCTGCACTGCTCCAGTTTCCTCTGACCTCTAACCACGGCTCGGGAGCTTTCCAGACTCTACAGCGACTCGCTGGCCCCAGGCCTCTGGATAGGCTTCTGGTGTCCCATGGGCCCCCAGGAGGCAGCTGTCCAACTTCAGATATCACCAACTAAGAGTCCCTCCCCAGGTATCAGGGTTGCTGGCCACCGTGCCTTGATGGGGGTTTCCTTTCTCCATTTCTCTGAGCACCCATAGAGCGGTCTGGGGGGTGAAAGCAAAGAAATAAAAGGTTAAGCAACTTTGGAGAAGTCAGCCTCCACTGAGGCATGTAGTTGTTAAATGTCACGGATGTGTTAACGCACTCCTGTGGGGAATCCAAGTATAATTATGATCTTTTCATCTGTCATAACACGTCTGTAATTGGCAAGAGTTCTCCCTCAAACAGCTCCTTCTTCTCCTTAAAAAAAAAGTGTTTTAAATGTTATTAAATAATGGAAATCCTGTTTAGCAAAGAGGCACCCATGAAGACAGCTCTTGGCACAGAGCTGATCAAAACTGCCTGGGTTGTGGCTAGATGCTCTCCTAAGCTACTGGAAAACTTGCCGTCTGCTAGTTTGCCCATGTCAGTTCACAATATGACAGTAGATTAAGTGCTACTAATTTAATAAAGCTGCTCTGAGGACGAATCTGATCTATCAGGGAAGACTAGAGAGGATGGCGTTGGTGGGGGCTTGGGGAGGAGTGGCTAAGAATATTGAATTGCCTGGAGTAATACTGGGGGGAGAATCTATTGATCCTCAGTAAGGCGCAGTTATTTTTAGTCACCTGACTCTTGGGCACCCAATCATTACCCATATTCATCAAAGATGTATAATGAACAGAGGTATTGATTAACAGGGGTAGCCGAAGAGATTTCCCAATAGTGCTAGTTCACACTGATAGGTCTCCATTGGGAATAGAGTCCATGCAGCCCTGGAACATAATTTATTGTGTTCTAGGTCCTTCAATTGATTTTATTTTTGTAAGGGGGGTTGGGGGAGGGACAGCCTTGTACACAGTGGTACCCTCTTGACCTTTCTCTGAAACCTTCCTTGGAGAGAAAAGAAAAATCCCAACTCTGCAACAAGTACACAACCCTGCTCTAAGTTTTCTGTCTCTGGCCAGGCTGGCTATCCTAGCTTATCTTTGATTGCTGTGTGTTATCTTGATTTACAGAAATGCGCTCAAAGCGGGGACATGCCAGTCAGAGCTCAGAGCCATCAGGCATGTGAAGTTTTCCCTCCCCTAAAGATCAACATATGGCTTCAGGAAATTATCGTGTTAGGCTAATTGCACCGAGTTGGCATGGTAGGAACATAATGAGTCCCTGTTTCGCATGCTGACCCCAAACCCAGTGATGCCAGCACATAGTAACTTTCCAAGCATTTTACCTCATGGCAGGAATCCTCATTGAGCTGCTGTTTGCAAAAGGCATTTGGTTGGATTTCTAGCGTGCGCCCTGAACCTGGGCTGCCGCTGTGTTCCAAGCGTAGGAGGAAGTTTGATGTGCTTTTCACAGGAGTGCTTGTCCTTCCAGAGAACTAGTGGTGACCCAAATGCCATAACCATCAGAAGCCATGTGCTGCCTGATGGGTGACATGCTGCTTAAAATGCTGATATGTAACTAGAAACCATTAAACCCCAGGGAGAAAAAAGTAAAGGATTAAGACAAGGACAGCTGTAAAAAATAAAGCTCAAATGCATCATTAGAAACCAGAAATTCACAAAGTAAAACTGTCTGTCATCCCCACTGGATATTAGCAACACTTGACTTGTATATTAATGAAATGCTGCAGGAACTCTAAGTCACCCCCTAACCGCTGAAGCAAGAGGCAAGTTTCTCTTTACTGCCGTTTCTCCTTACTTGATTCTTCTTTTTTTTTTTTATGATGTTTAATTTTATTTGCCTCAGAGTATCCTCACCAGCCTGTCTTAATTTGTCTTACCTGGCCAGCAGACTTTCTCATCTTCAAGTGCCGCTTCTCCTTTCCACTGGGGCACTTTTCTATATGCCACCTTCAGCCTCGTCTTTGCCCTTCTTCAGTCTCTTCATCATCACGTTCGCTTCAATTTTTGTTTCCTTGGCTGTTAACATCTTTTTCTTTTTTCTAAAGTTCAATATATTTTGATCCTCTGGGGTTAGACTATTCCTTGACTTCTTTCCAAATATAAGAGCTTATAGGAAAAAAATATCAAGGGGGTCAATAATTTTAAGCCAGGAGTTTGGTGCATTATGTAGCAACTTCGAGTTTTTGGAATGCTCCAAAACTGGTTAGCAGCAATTGAATTTGGAAGTTATCAGGGTTTGGGGCATGGATTATGGGAGGTGATTTAAAATTATTAGGCCACTTCCAGGTTTTTAAAGAGATTCATTTTTACAAATATAAATGCTATTAACAATTCAAAGCACTCTCGTAATTCTCCATCTTTGTTCTTCCCCATGATCTCAATTTCAATTTTTCTTACTTTTTTCCTAAGTGGAGAATTTTCTTCCAAAGTTTCAGAAAGTCATTTGCAGGCTGAAAACAAGACACTTTATTTGATTATTTTCAGATGTCGCATCAATTGGTCTTCAGCAGAAAGTGATACTACAAGATGTTATGCTTTTATGCTTTCTGTTCTTTCAAAAACCACAAACCTGTGTGTTTGAAAATATGCTTTCCAAAGCCCTTAGCGTCACCCACAGAGCTCGGAAGTAAAGATGGTTTCAGGCTCACATACGGACTTGCCTTTTCAATAAAGCAAAAAACCCACTAGCTTTTCTTATATCTACTGTGAGTGCAAGAGGAGAGAGGGGAAAAGCCAGTAAGTTGTGAAATCTGGGAAGGTGAAACATAGCTCAAAGTTTGTGGGACATAGTAAGTGTTCAGTATCGAGAGAATAAATGGGTGAGAAAATGGGGGATAGGGGTGGGAGGGTGGATAGAGCCTTTGGTTAAGTGCCAAAGTCAGAGCTAGCCTTGGGATGGGGTGAGATGCTGCACCCCCTCCTCTCCGCCTGAATGCAGCTCTATCACCCAGACAGAATGCATGCGGCAGCCACTTGAGGGCCGGAAAAGTAAACAGTGGGTACAGCATTGAGGAAGAAGAACAGAACGCAAAGTACCACCAACATGGCAATTGTTGGCCATGTTTTCCTCCAGCGCGACCTGGTCTGAACTCACTGCAACCCAAAACCCAGACATAGGCATCCGGGTTTGATCAGCAAAATCTCCAGAAGAAGCCCTCTAGTAAAGGAGTAGGGAAGAAAACAGCAAATGCTCAGGGACCCAGGGAGAAATTCCCTATTTTTTCTTTGTCTCCATTTTCTGGTGCCTGCCTCCCACCTAAGCAGTCCTGTGGTGAGAGCGGTAGCCCCAGCAATGGGAACCTGTAAGGGCCAAAACTCTGTGGGAAGGAAAACCCCTGCCTCTTTGGAGAAGCTGTTCTCCCCAAAGCCTGAGGAAACCCCTTGTGCTTTTTATCTCCATCTTTCCCCACCCCCACCCCTCACTTGGCCCTGGCAGAGAGCACCATGACAGAAAGTGCAGGGCAGAACTTCACCTTTCTGGCCAGAGTACTGAAAAGGCAAGGCCAGGAAGTTCCAGGGAGACACAGAGAGAGATGTCCTTGAGAAAGTGACCCTTTAAGGCCATGAATTCCTGAGCTCCCCTGAGGTGTGCGTGCGTGGAGCTGACCCTACACACTGACTTTGAGAAGTATGCTCCAGGACAGACATGTCCCAAACTGGCTACTATATACACATGTAGGACACTTCCAAACACTGCTGCTGGAAACTGAACCAGGTTTGGAAACTGAACCAGTACTGGACCTGGACCCGCAGATGGCTGACTTACCCAACCTCGCCCTACTTAGGGCAAATACCTGCTACAAACATAGCCACAGTCTCCATAAAATTTAAACAAGACCTACTAGAATCTTATTATGGGCGGTAGAGAGATTTTTTTTTTTTAATGTGGTTACATACAGTAGAACCTAACATGCTGATCAACGTAAGGTGTTGGAATTTCCAGAAAGAGCAAGGATTATTTCAATGTTCCGACAATATACTCTTAAAACAAATGGAGCGCAAGAAAGTCTCAGCAAGGGAATAGAAAATCCAAAGAATCAAATGGAAATTTTAGACATAAAAAATAAGATAATTAAAAATTTAAAAAGTCATTGGTTCAGTTCAATAGCTGAATGGAGAGGAAAGTCAATGAACTTGAAGAGAGGTTAACAGCAGTTATCCAATCTGCATGATAGAGAGAAAAAAATGAACAGAGCCTCAGGGAAGCACAGAGCAATAACAAAACACCTAATGTGTGTTTTACTAAAGTGTTGAAAGCAGAGGAGAGAATTCAGTGGAGAAAAGTATGTAAAAATAGTGGCCAGAACTTAGTTAGGGACACAAACCTACAGATTCAAGAGTCTCAGTAAATCCAAGCAGGGTAAAACTAAAGAAATGCACACCCAAGCCCAGCATGATAAGCTGTCAGATTCTACAGATAAAAAAAAATGTGGGGGGAAAAAAGAACTCAAGAGAAACGATGCTTTACCTATAGGGGAACATTGGAATAACTGTTTTTTCATCAGAAACCAAGAAAGCAGAAGGAAGTGGAACAACATTTTGAAAGAGCCAAAAGAAAGGAACTGTAAACTTAGAATTCTAAATCCAGGAAAAAGATACTTCAGGAATAATGACGGTGAAGGGAAGACATTCTCAGATGAAGGAATTTTCATTTGTTCTAGCACACAAGTTCCAAAAAAGCTGCTGGAGGAAATTCTTCAGAAAGAAGGGAAATGATTCCAGAAGGAAAGTTGCAGGTTTAAGAAAGAAGGAAGAGGAGTAACAGCTTCCTTGCGGCTGGGCACGGTGAGACTGGGGAGAGAGGACTTCAGGCATCTCTGGCAGGTGGGATCTACCCAGGAACTTCCCCTTGGGGACACAGGGAGACAGTGTGAGGCTTCTGGACACCCTGAGGAA
>CAUYRH010148191.1:0-60940 GCA_963574655.1 Perodicticus potto | reverse complement strand
CTATAGTTTAAAAATAAAAACTATGAACAAATTCCTATGCACACTGCACATATCTTATTTTGAAGTGAAAAACAAAACAGGAACAAATACAATTCACACCAATGCATGTGGCCCGCGGGCCGTAGTTTGAGGACCCCTGGTATAAACCCTTTATTCAAAAGTCCTGATTTATTTTTTAAATGGATCCATTGTTAATAGTAAGTACTTGTTTCACAGCAACTAATAAGGCAATCATCCATGCATTCAATATGTCCTGAAATCTACAACCCTCTCCTTGACCTAGTTGTTAGCACTTTCAACAGCAACAAGACTCATACAAGTAGAAGCACCATGTCTGGCCCATTTACTTAGGCAAGGAATACAGTTATAGCTCAGAAATGGCTGAGAGACATCCTGTGGTATGAAAGATTATGTCCCATTCAACTTTTTATCCTCAGAATATTCTAAAATGCAGACAGAAGTCAGGTACTCATTAAAGTGAATAAATGAATGAGTGAATGAATGAGAGATTTCTGGAACTAGAATTCTTGCCACTTGCCACACCAAGGTCACCATCCATAATACTATTCTGAATTGCATCTGTGACATTAATTCACTTAGCCCCATTCCTTGTTTTTAACATCTTTATTGAGATATAATTCATGTGCCATAAAATTCCCCCATTTTCAGTTTTTTCATTTCACTCAAGTTAGCCAAATAGTGAGTTAACATGTGTTTACTTAAAGTCTGTTTAAAAATATGTTAGGAGACAAGGTGAATATACACAGTTAAAACCAGTTTTGGAATCTATCTCTTGATTTATTTGTTAACGCATCCCTTGAGACCATAAATTGAGAATTGAGTGCATTTTCCAAAATATATATTGGCTTTAACTACAAGAGGTTTTCAATGTAGTGGAGAAATTGGTACAATAATGAGATTACTTTTTTGAGTCAGCATCTTGCTATAAAGAAGAGCTTCCAAAGGAGAATCATGGGATTCTCAGATGATTGACCAGATCCAGAGGCTACAGACTTCTAAGGAGAAACCAGATGGATTTATTATTACTGATTTCCAGCAAGATAACACATTTGTTTTCACAGATTGCTTCAGTGTCCTGGTTTGACATTTGCTGTTGTTTTAAAAGGCAAATTAAAAACACTGGAAATGAGAGGGCCAGATAAAACATAATTCCAAACCACCCTGGAGGGATGGAGTCATTGATAATGGTGACCTCAAGCCCCGTTTTGCAGCCTGGGACAGACCAGAGCCCCAAGGATTATTTGGATGGTGCCTCTCTTTATTTGAAAAGATTAATCCATAGTGTTCCAGTTTCCTTCTCTTCTAGGAGCTCAAATGATTAGGCTAACTAGAACATCAGCAACTTTTTAAAGCAAGGCATGAACACAATAGGACTATCATTTGATAACATTGAAAGTCAAAAGAAAGTAAATTTCTGGCGAGAAAGACATTTTTCTGTTCCTTTCTTTGGGGAGAAGGGGTCAGCGTTTGTGTTCTGTTGTTAAAAGCATTAAAAATTCTCCTGACATGTAGCCTCTATTATGTGGTAGCCACAGGTGATCTTGCAAATCCTGATTTTCACACAGAATCATTCTGGAGAAAGAGAAAATTTAACACAGGTCTCTTGCCTAACCTGACCCCAATTAGTTTTCAATAAATACATTTGAGTCTCCAAATTCTAGGCAAGGCATCTGTTGAGATATTCTACCCCCAAATGGGTGATCATGACTTTATGCCCCTAGTCACACAGTCACCAAATATTTATTGCCCAAGCATGTACGTACCAGCAGTTCTAAGTGCTGGATTACAGCAGTAAATAGGAAAGAAAATGTCCCTGCCTTTAGAGAGCTTACCAAATTGCAAAGGAAGGAATGTGACAAACACATAAACAAATTAATATATCATTTCAAGAACTGATATAAAGAGTAGAAGTCAGAGGGACTGGTGGCTGCTTTAGCTATAGAGGTGGGAAAGGACCTTTCTGAGGAAGTGATAGTTGACTTGATTTCAAGGCCAATGATGATAGCCCTAGATACACTAAGCAACCAACATGAGCCTTAATAACCCTGAAGCTTGTTTCATGGTCCTTATGAGAAAAGCAAAATTTGGTTTAAAATTTTAGTAGAGGCTTTAAATTATCACCTGCCTTGGCTTAATCCAGTGGCTCTCACCTTTCGAAGGTCAGGTATTCCTTTGATCTACTCATCTATAATCACACTGAAAAAACAGTGATTATTAAAAAAAAAAGTGATTAAAAAATAAACTTACAGGTTGGCGCCTGTGGCTCCATGAGTAGGGCTCCTGCCCCATATACCGAGGGTGGCGGGTTCAAACCCAGCCCCAGCTGAACTGCAAAACAAAAAAATAGCTGGGCGTTGTGGTGGGCGCCTGTAGTCCCAGGTACTCGGGAGGCTGAGGCAAGAGAATCGCCTAAGCCCAGGAGTTGGAGGTTGCTGTGAGCTGTGTGACGCCTTGGCACTCTACCAAGGGCGATAAAGTGAGACTCTGTCTCTACCAAAAAAAAAAAAAAATTATAAAAACACTTCACTTACACTCGAAATATAGTTTTCAGAACTAAATTTAGTTTTGGCACATATGCCATTAGCTGACTTCTTGCATTATATTTGCCTTTAAGGGCATGTTCACGTTCTAGTTCTCATGCGTTCAGAGGCTGCTGCTAGTTGAGTTCATAGCCCTGCAGGGGCAGTGTTTAAATGACCTCCTGTGTTTTCATTAATTCTTTAAAAACCTTACACAAACATTTCTGTTCATATTAGGTTTTGCAAACCTTTGCCCTTGTGCTTTTTTTTCTTTCACAAAAACCTAAATTTGGTGCTTAGACTAATTTGACCTCATAATATATCATCTTTTAAATAAATATAAAACTTGACAAGACCCAGAAACTGGTGCTGAAATGGAAGTCAGGATCCTCTCCAGTTTTCTGAGGCCAGGTCAACAGAGCTACAGTTATCCTGATAACTCAAGGGGGAAATAAAATAGTCTATTTTGGGGGAAGAAAAATAAACAAATATTCAAGGAGAGTATCTATTTGGGGGGAAGTGGATGACAGAGATCTTCGTGTTACCTGAATTCTTTATCTTCCCGAATCTTTTGTGTTATTTTCTGGAGTCCGTTTAGCCCAAGGTCACAATTTTTTAACCATAAACATGCAAGAGGACTCAAACGATCGGCAATAATGAGCTAATTAAACATGACTCTAACATCCAAGAAACTACTCCTGACCTCAACTAACCATATTCCTTTGATTAAATCTCTAAACAATTGTGGCCCCATTAGCTTGCTAGTCTGATGGTGAGAACCGGGATAAAAGTACACACTTTGTTCTCTCACTCGTCCACAGTGAGTGAGCACTCTGTAAATATCAAATGCCTTAGTAGTAGAATCAGTTCATTCTAGTTTTAAAACAAAATAAATGTGTGTCTTATGAAGCAATGCTTGCACATATCACTTTCATTACTTGTTAGGCTTTGAAGGATAATTTGTAGAACACAATTTCTAAGTCTTTTTTAACCTCATTATTCCCACAGAAACCACAAAGGGAATTAAACAGGAAAGCTAGATAGTTACAAGGCTAATTCCCATGGAAAAATAGCAGCTTTTCAAAGGATTTCCTGAGTATTGCAGCACTGTAGAGACGATAAAAGAATGCTTTGTAAAAGTAGGACTGACCAAGCAAGATTAATTAATTAAGATACTGGCTCTTGAAACACAGAAAGTTTATGCATATCAGTGAATTTGTCCCAGGGCCAGGTTCTTCAGCCCAGTCATTTATGAGGCTCAGATAAATTCACAGTTCCGAGGAAGATAACTCTAGAATAAAACTGAGAGCTGAGGGGAGGAGGGAGAGGCTCCATCAGCCCAGAGTGATTCCTTTTTATCCAACTGGGCTTTAAGGATGAGAAATAAGGGAAGGGAGGGAAATAAAAAGCAGGAGTCAGCAATTGAAGGCTGAAAAGTTGCAAAAGGGTTTGCACCCTCTCAAGAAGGGAAGAGAAGGATGACAAATGCGAAAGCTCTCTCCAGTCCCCCGTGAAGCAGTGTTGGCCATTGAATAGTGAAATACCACGCAGGCTGCATTGTTTTCTTCTGCCAGTGTCACCAGTAAATAATATGAATTGGAAACGTATATCCAAGAGGCAACGGAGTCGGTAGATAGATGCCAGAATCAGAGCAAGTTTGAATTTAGCCTCTGCTTCTTGCCAGTTATGTGCCTATGTTTCTTCTGTTGTAAGATGGGATAACAGCAGTCTTTGCTCCTGCATTATTATAAGAACTGTGCTTAGAACCGTGCTGACACACAGCAAACACTGTCTGAACATTTGTTAAACTAATAAGGAGAATTATACCAAGCATTCTTTAGTCCATGTTTTGGTAGGTTGAGCAGCTGATAGAAAACAGGAAGCATTTTTGAGGGCTCATCATTTAAACTTCATTTCTTTCTTTCCAACTCTTTCTGTTTATAAAGAATATTCTATTTATTTGTATGATTTGTATCATTTCTGGAAAAATTCTCTAAGAGAAATTTCCAACAATTTTTTTTTTCTAAAATGAATTTGGTCTTCAGAAAGTTGATTAGCTCCCTGTTGGCCTGTCAATTTGTTTTCCTGCATAGCATGTTTATAGCAATGCATTATAATAGATACAGAGGCCATTTCTCCACTGCAAACTGCCCTATTTTTTTCACATTGAACCTTTCAAAGAATACATTTGTGATTTTATGGAAATTTTTCTAATGGAAGATGCTGCTTTTGAAGTTGCATACATTCGTTTCTGTGGAAAATGTAAGTAATGCTTGGCAGGGAAAAGAGCAGGAAAATTCTCAGAAGAAAGCCAAAATATTTATATATTTGTCCACCAAAGATATGCACCAGTGATCTTAGAATATATAGGAAAATGAGCTTTGCCCTCAACTCTAAGACCTACACCCCTTTGCAACAGTGATATAAAAGATGCCACAAGGCTTTTCCTTTGTTGCTGCCTGGCCACAAGAATGTAAGTTAAGTGAACTAAGTGTGTCCTCAGCACTGTCGTTAGCTTCTAGTCTGGTGGTCCTTGTTGGAGCCAGACTTCTCTTGTTAACTCAAAACTGTTTTTGCAGAACATAAAATAGCTGTTTTACTATTCTTCATGTTTTGAAAAGATACCTTCAAGTTAATAGTACGAGTTGAATGGATTCTATTTCTTATATCTCTTTCTTACTCCTCTTAGTTGCTTCCATTCTTGCAACTTGAATTTGAATAGTCTGTAAATTATTTGCATTTGGTGACTTTTATTTCCTCAAACATATTTTAATGCCCATTTTTCTCAAAGAAAGTGCTTTGAATGAAATAACACAAATTGTAGCAAAGAGACAGAATGATATAATTTTATCACTATGATAAGTTCTTAGAGATTTAATTCTAGGCTGCTAAAGGAAAAAATCAAAATACATTTTTTTTTTGAGACAGAGGCTCACTATGTTGCCCTTACTAGAGTTCTGTAGCATCACAGCTCACAGCAACTTCAAACTCTTGGGCTTAAGTTATTATATTGCCTCATTCTCCTAAGTAGCTGGGACTACAGGTGCCTGCCACAATGCCTGGCCATTTTTTGGTTGTAGCTGTCATTGTTATTTGGCAGGCCCACGCTGGGTTCGAACCTGCCAGCTCTGGTGTATGTGGCTGGTGCCCTAGCCGCTGAGCTACAGGCACCGAGCCCAGAATAGATTTATCTTCTAAATAGTTAACCCTCAGTATCCAGGAGGGACTGGCTCCAGGAACCCCTGAAGATCCCCAGATCCATGAATGCTCAAGTCCCTAATATAAAATGGCATAGTATTTGCATAAAACTTATACACATCCTCCCCTATACTTTAAATCATCTCTAGATTTGTTATGATACACAATACTATGTAAATGCTGGAGAAGTGATTGTTAGAGTGCATTGTTTAGGAAATACTGGTGAGAGAAAAGTCTGTACATGTTCACTATAGACAAAATCATCATTCATGTATATATACTATATATGAAATGTATACAGAGTGGTCATAAAGATTGTGTGCAATTTAAAATTGCATACGAACTTTATGGCTACTCAGTATACATCTGAAATTGGTAGAATCCAGGGATACAGAACCCACGGATAAGAAGGGCCAACTGTAATAATCTTTAAGATATCTCAGTTGTTTTTATGAACATACATATATACACACACATATATGTATGCATATACATACATCTAGACAGTGCAGATCTTATAAACATGCCCACCTAGCTTTATTCTGTATATAATGTTTTCATAATGGTTTTGGTGGTGAAGTAACTTCTCTTCAGTGAATGATGACAGAGGACTTGAACACAGGCACTTTAAAAATCCACCCTTGGCTCTCAGCAAGAAAGACAAACAGCAGGTGATCACATCCAAAAGCCATAAGATATCAAAGCAGGTGTCAATGCTTTAGCATATTACTTTACAGAACACAAAACAATCTGCTTGAAAAGCTGGTAAAAGCAAGCTAAGGCATCTCCACTGGTCCAATGCCATTCATCCTAAGGCAGTGGTTCTCAACCTGTGGGTTTCAACCCACAGGAACTGTATTAAAGGGCCGCGGTGTTAGGAAGGTTGAGAACCACTGTCTAAGGAAAGAATAGTTCCATACTGTAAGGTCCATATACTCATGATTATAGGGACACTTTTCTCCAAGCAATTATATTTCTATCTTGTCCCTACAGCCAAGAGTTTGGTGCACGAAACCTAAGAAGCCAGTCACACAGGCCCTTGACACCAAGTGCCCTGTGAAAATACTCTTCCAAGGACATGACAAACAATCTTCCTCCGCTCTCAGGACCTCACACTTGGGTGGATCAATGCTAACATACCGTTTACCAGTCTCCCCTTTCTCTTTAACTTTTCTTTGTAGAATTCATTGAAATATTCCAAGCTGTCTGCTCAGGGTTCTGGTGAATTGATTTGGACCTTCAAGTTAGAGAGCCAACGGTGGACATGTGGGCTTTTCTAACACCCTGAAGTGCACATAGCAACAGCCACATTCTAGGGAATATAGCTACTAATAAGAATTACAGATGGCAAATAAAATTGTTTTTATTCCTGCCACTGGCTAGAAAAGTAGAAGCAAATACTTTCCCTCTAGAACTACTTTTTTTTCTTTCTAGAAAATAAAAATGTTAGACCCATCCCACTTTAGGCACAATGAGAAAAGACATAAGGTCCACGATGAATATTACTCTGAGAGAAAGCTCAAGTCTTCAAGTTGGAAAAAAAAACAGTAGACCTGAAGGATTAGAGTGAGTAAGGGCTCAGACTGGAGAAATGTGCTCAGGAACTCCAGCATGGTCCCGGAGGGGCATGACTCGAATAAAATGGAATGGGAGGGGATCTGTTCTTCACTCTAGAATTTATAGGGTTAGCACGTGGAGACCTGTCTCCACCGGCAAAAGGAGAACTAAATCCCCTCCAGCTATTTAGTGACTAATTTAAACCATTTTGAATTTTTAAAAAATTCTTTATTAAATCATAACTGTATACATTAATGTATATATGAGGTACAATGGGCTGATTTGATATACAATTTGGAATGCTTACATCTAACTGATGAACATAACCATCTCCTCGCTTACTTATTTGTTGTGGTAAGACATTCATACTCTATTCTTCATAGTTTAGAAATGTATCATTGCATTACGCACATTACGTTAGGTCCCCCCCAAATACCCTACCTCCTTCTGGCCTCCCCCATCCCCTCCCCTCTCCTTCTTCTTCCCTCCTTCTTTCTGGACTATAGTTATGTTTTACCATTCCTATGAATGTGTAGGTGATTATATACTGATTTCATAGTATTATTGAATACATTGGATACTTTTTTTCCATTCTTGTGATACTTTACTAAGAAGAATATGTTCCAGCTCCACTCAGGTAAACACAAAAGATGTGAAGTCCCCATTTTTCATGGCTGTATAGTATTCCATGGTGTACAGATACCACAATTTGTTAATCCATTCATGGGTCCATGGGCACTTGAGCTGCTTCCATGACTTGGCAATTATGAATTTTGAGTTTTAAAACAAAACGTAGTAATCCTTTTTTTAATGGTTGCACAAAAAGTTTGAACTGATTGGAGAATCAGTTGGGAGAATTAATTCCCAACTGATTGGGAGAATTAATTAGGCATATTCCCCCACATAAGTGAAATAAAGCCTCAAAGAAGAAATCAGAAGGAAAATACATGTGACATTAGTGTACAATATGGGGGCCCCCAGATAAAATTCTGAAAACCATTTGCAAAACTTTCTATGTCAGCATTTCCAGCAGCCAAATTTCCAGATTAGTTAGAATAACAGACTTTCAAAACCAGGAGTTATGTTGGACCTCATATAACCTATCTCCCTCAGTCATTGAGAAAACTGGGGCCACACAATGTTTTACTCAACCAAAGTCACCCTGAGCTGGTTTTAGAGTCTTTGCATCTTGGATTTGGATCTAAATAGTTCAGTTTTCTTGTAAGTAGAGTGCTCAAGTCTTCCAACCAGCCGGTTCCTTGGATATCCAAATAAAATAACTTAAGTAAAGGTCTCTTTCACTTTCCCCCTTGTCAGGCCTGGTATAATATTTTAAGGATTTTTGGCTGTGTCCTAATCATATTGGTGAACACCTGTTGATCCTCACCTGAACTCCCCATCACTGCCCATCCTCAGCTACCTATGTACTCAAACCATGTCGCCCATGTTGTATGTCTCCTCCCCTTTGTTGTCAAGGTGCAACCAAAAGAAGTGCCATGTTGTCCAGGAGAATCTACCAAAAATTGAAAAAAGTATAAAGGAATTGCCACATAGTCCCAGAAATCACTTAAAATTAGGCATCAACACCCTCTTGGGTTTCTTCAGCTATAGCTTCTCTATGAAAGAATCTATCTCTTTTTCTTTCTTTCTTTCTTTTTTTTGTTTTTTGAGACAGAGTCTCACTCTGTCGCCCTGGGTAAAGTGCTATGACATCACAGCTCACAGCAACCTCTAACTCTTGGGCTTAACCAATTCTCATGCCTCAGCCTCCCAAGTAGTTGGGACTACAGGTGCCCACCACAACACCCTACTCTTTTTTGTTGCAGTTGTCATTGCTGTTTTAGCTGGCCAGAGCCGTGTTTGAACTCACCACCCTCGGTATATGGGGCTGGCACCCTACCCACTGAGCCACAGGTGCCACCCCAGAAGAATTTGTCTCTTATTGTCACTTTCCTCACTCCTCAGCTTCTCTTCAATGTATTGCCTACTTCTCTTCCCCTAGTAATAACATCTCAACCCCATTTCTCCCAGAGCACAAGGTAGGTATCTCCACCTTCCTCAAGCTCCTGATCTACAACTAGATCTAGGGACGTAAACTTTTCAGAACTCAAAGTCCCATTAAGTGTTTTCCTAAACTAAAAAGAAGTTATTTTCCTGAATTATATCTCCTGTTATACATATCAGATCACAATTTTTTTTCTATACACACCACCATTTTTTTTCTGAGGTCACGCTTATGTTAAACAAAATAAAAATAGGACATCAAAATAATCAATCCAGTGGCTTCTGCTCTACTTTCAGTGCTATTGATGGTTTGGAAATTAATTTTGCTGTTTGGACACTTCTCCAATGTCTCTCCTCTTTGCATAACTGCTGTTCATTGTGATGGTCCAGCCCCTCCCATCTCACCCCTTATTCTGACCACAGCCTCCTAAACTTATCCCCTGATACCAATCTCTTTCTCTTCCAATTGCCATTCACCTAACACCAACATTTTGTTTCAAAAATTTAAACTTAATCATGACATTCTCTCAGTTAAGCATCACAGTGACCATCACCAGCTCTCAGAACATGTGTGTACTCTACCTGTCACAATCTAACCTCAACTTGGCATTTTATCCTCACACTTTTCCATCTTCCTAATGTCATTGCCTGTTTGCTATTAAAACATACCTTATCTTTTCACACCTTGGTATGTTTTTAAGAGATGAAATTTTGCTATATTGCCCAGGCTGGACTGGAACTCCTGGCCTTAAGTGATCCTCCTGCCTCAACCTCTCAAGTAGTTAGGTCTACAGGCATACTCTACTAAGCCTGACTACCTCGGTGTCTTAAAAAGGGCTTTTTCTCTTTTGGGAGTATGACATATAATCTCCTTTTAAAAAGTCTAACATTTAAATCTGCTTCAAAAATCAAGGCACAGCTTAAAGGTCACGTCTACAAAGTGTTCCCTCTTCGTTCTTAAAACCTTCAGTACATGCCTTTATTTTTGCAGTTTCCACATTGTGTTTTTAATGTGGATATATATCCCCTACTAGACTGCAAGGTAAGGAAGGAACATTGGCTTTAATTCATCTAAGTTTCTTAGTACTCATCAGTATACTTAGCTCTGAGTAGGTGCTTGATAAATAGTTATTTAATTAAATTCTATAGACTTAAGGCTGGTGAACCACATCAAGAAATAAAGCATGATATTCTTTAAAGCATGATATTTAAGATACTGTGTTAAGCATTTTAAACTTATTTTAACATAAATTTATTTAAAAGAAGGGAGGAAAGAAGACTCTGATTTATTTTATTCAAAATAACAACAAAAAATGTTTACTGGATCATATTGGGAAAATAGACACAATTTATGAAGAAAAATAATTTGTATCATATCTCAAACCATTGTGAAAAAGTGATCTTTAAATGAATTAAAAACCCTAAAATGAAAGTTGTCCATCTCAGGGAAAGCAAACTGGTAAACTGCAGTGTAAGTGTAATAAGGAAAACAAAGTAGTCATCCGAAGCAATGAACAAGTTCATTGCAATAGGTAGATCTTACAAAATATAGGGTTAAGGGAAGTAGTAAGAAAGAGAATGAAATCTAGAATATAACGTTATGTAAATTAAAATTATAAATGTAAAAATACAAAATAACAATGAATATTTTTTCAGGATACTTTCTTATCCAAAAACATATTAAACATGCCAGGGTATATGCAGGGTGAGATGGGACACAGAATGTAGAAGAAAATTAATGAAATATAACCATTGATTATTATCGTGCCCTGTGAAGGAAAACTTTTCAAGGGCACATTCCTATCGACAGACATATATCAAACCTGTTAGGATGGTGTCCTATGAGAGGATAATAAAAGGGAAAAGTAACAC
The DNA here is from genome assembly GCA_963574655.1 of Perodicticus potto. Lineage (NCBI taxonomy): Eukaryota > Metazoa > Chordata > Mammalia > Primates > Lorisidae > Perodicticus > Perodicticus potto. The sequence goes on along the minus strand of CAUYRH010148191.1, from coordinate 49,769 downwards.
AATTTGTAAAGTGGATATTGTAGGTGATGGTATACCATAGGCTAAAGAATATAAGTAACTCAGTTATGGCTCTTAGGTCTAAATGATAAAATTAAAAGCCTACACCAGTAATTTTCAACCAGTGTACTGCAGCACACTGGTATGCAGTGGAAAGATCTTAGGTGTGCAATAAAAAGTTTTAAAGATCATTAATTAAATTATTTTTGAAAGAAGTTCAAAGCACATTAAGCATATTCTCTTTTTTTACTCTTTTTTTGTTTCAATCAACATAATTTAAGTGTGTCATGGAAGTTTAACTATAGGTTCAAGTGTGCCATGAGATAAAAATGGTTGAAAAACCCCAGCCAAACTGAACGCAAGAGAACACTCCAAGTTCGATCTTACAAAGCAATGGGGTCTGTCTTCATAATGTGATGTCTCATTCTGGCATCTGAAGATCAGCTGAAGGATGCCTTAGAGAGAGACAATGATATAGAACAGGCCAAGAGGCAGACAGAAGATTCTAATGCCTGCTTTGCCTGGGATTTGCTGCAGGATCTCAACAGACCATTCCACCCCGCTGGGCCTGGCTTCCTTATCAGACTGTCACAGATAACAACACTGACACATCACCAAGAAGGGCTGTGAGGGGAGAAAGCAGAAGGGCCTGCATCTTCAAAATGATCCTTTTTCCTTCAAGTATTATACGCATTAAATGAACAGGGGACTTAAGCTCCTAGGTGGGCATTGGTGCCTGCTACCCATTACCAGAAGCCTGCAGCCATTGTGTGGGTATTAGGGAAGGAGAGAGTGTGCTAAGGAAGAGAAATGGCCCACCTATTGAACCCACCTAGCTGTTGTCTGTCAGCTTTTGTCTTTCGATCTGTTGAAGCTCACTTAGCAAATGTGTGTTTGGACAATCTTCCAGATTCTGGGGAATGTATGGTCAACATAATCTAGACCTTCTGACTGGACTCCCATTACATTTCTGCAGAATGGGGTCAGATGGGGGTCATGTGATAACAGCCAGAGACCTCCATTTCAAGAGCCTGAAGACGAGGTTTCCATGTAACCTCCTTGAATTTTTCCTTTGAAAATTTCCTTCCTGCTTTGATTGCTGAGAAACTGTTAACTGCTTTTATGAGACCAAATGGAAAGCTCACCTGTTTCGATCATCTGCCAACATAAACAAGGAAAACCCTCATTCTTTTACACAAAACAGCACATCTGGATTTATTAAATATTATTGCTATTTTGACACAATTTATAGTTAGTATATCCTACAGTTTAGAGGGAAGGCAAATATTTATTAAATGTGAGAAATTAATTTTTAAAAGAACTCCATAATTACTTGCATCCAGACGAAAAGAACTGTAATTTTTAATTAACCATTAATAGTTCAACCTACTATTTTAAAATCATGAACTCTTCTAAGAGCGTTCTGGAAGTTTTTTCAGTGTAAGACTTCAGTACTTACACTGAAGTCTTTTCATGAACTCTCACTAATAATGTCTTATTCATTAGCTTTCTTCCTGGAAACTTGACACTACTTGCAAGCCCTGTCTGACGCAGCCATTTAACATGCCTTGGGGGGAAGGTAAGTAACCAATGCAAAAATTCTTGAAGGACAAAAGAACATCTGCTGTTGAAATTACTCACAAGACTTGATCAATGTGAGTTGGGTCTAGAACCCAAGCCTCTGAGTTGATCTTACAAACCTGAGTTGATCTTGCTGTTTTATGATACCAGTTAGTCTGTGTAGAAACAACCACCACTAAAAAAGGTATATTTTTCCTGATGCAAAAATTCTTGACTTTCAGCTAAATATTAAAAATAGTGCTTGTCTTGGGTGGCACCTATGGCTCAAGGAGTAGGGTGCCGGCCCCATATACTGGATGTGGCAGGTTCAAACCTGGCCCTGGCCCAAAACTGCAACAACAACAACAAAAATGGTGCTCTTTGTATTGGCAGATGTAGGGAAAGTTGCAAAGAGTTTGTTAATATGTTGTTAAGTATTTGTGTGTTATAATGCAGCTCAAAATTGTTCATGTGAAGAAAAAGCAAGCAAGGAGGAGGGAGCTAGTTAGAAAAGAAAAGTATCTTTATCTTTAACTTATTGAGTGGCTTTTTGAAACCTGAATCAATAATTTGGGGTTGTCCGCGGGAAAGGGCCAGGAAGTGATAAACACAATAAAGGATGAAATCCAAATGGAAAAGCACTGTTCTTTGAGTTATTGGCTGCATAAAGAGGAAGATTGGATACAAATGTTTATTCTACCAATGTGCATACAGTACTTGGACAAATCAGTTTCTAAACTCAATATACAGTTATGTGGTGCTCTGTTTTTCTTTCTGTGTATGGACTTCATGATGCCATAAATTTAAAGTGATTAATCAACCAGCTACTTTCCACTCAATTTACACAGTCATATTACAAAAGCAGAAAATATTTCCGTACTGTAAAGTATCAGGAAAGGAATGGTGGTGACACAAATTGAAGGAGACAAATCTGATGGCTCTAGTACCATTGACACCATTTCTTGTTTACTGTTAGCATGAGGAAATCTAAACCTCCAGTTCCCAGCCTATTCAATTCAAACCATTGACAAGATATTACCATAATCTGGAAAGATAAGCATGGAAAAAATTCATAATAAAGAATAGAGGGGTATACTTTAATATAATTAAAAGAGTGGAATTAAAATGTTCCTAACACTAACAAGTGATAAATGCTCTAGGTGGTTGATAGCCCCATTACACTGCTTTGACTAATTCACGTTGTACATCTATATCAAAACTTCACAAGTACCCTATAAAGGTATACAACTACTTTGTACCATCAATAATTAAAAATGAAATGAAAAAATAAGAATAGAGGGATTAATCATCTTATTGGACTATAGTGAATATTTTATGATTATTAGAGGTATGTGCAATTCCCTTAAATATTGCTCAGATACTAAATTTTAAATAATAAAATAAGTATAGTAATATATATTCCATTGTATTGCTATCTTTATTTATTGGATCATCAAGAAATATGTCCCTTATCTCACACCATATATAAAAACAAATGCAAAGTGGATTAAAGGCTTAAATATAATAGGTTAAACTGTAAAACTACTAGAAGAAAATATAGGGGAAATGCTCCATGACATTGGCCTTGGCAAAGATTTCTTTGATATGAACCCAAAAGCACAGGCAACAAAAGTAAAAATAAAGAAATGGGATTGCATCAAACTAAAAAGCTTCTACATAGCAAAGAAAACAATTTATAGAGTAAAGAGACAACCCATGGATTGGTAGAAAATATTTGCAAACCATATATTAGGTAAGAGGTTAATATCCAAAATATGTAAAGAAGTCAAACAACTCAATGTCAAGAAAACAAATAACCCAATAAAAGAATGGGCAACAAACCTAAATAGACATGTCTCAAAAGAAGACATATGAGGTGTGACTATTAAGAGCATATACTAGAAAAAGTGCCACATACCTCATTGCTGAATGTCATTATGGTCACCTTTGAAGTACTCCCCTTGGGAAGCTATGCACTAATGCTAGTGTCTAGGCCACCCTGCACAGCAATTTTGGAACAGCCCTCAAAGCTGTCAGCATATTACCCTCAATGTCCTGAATGTTATAAACATGTCTTCCTTTCAATATTTCCTTTATCTTTGGGTAAAGACAAAAAGCCACTGGGGACAGGATGAGGGCAGTAGGGAAGGGATTCCAATACAGTTATTTGTTTACTGGTAAAAACTCCCTCACAGACAGTGCTGTGTGAGTTAGTGCATTCTCATAATGCAAGAGCCACACCTATCTCATGCCAAGATTTTCCATTAAGATTTTCCTGCTTCTGTGTTGATATTTACTTGATCTGCTATGCTTCTCATAGTCAGCCGATGACTTTGATGCACAATTCAATGAATTTTTGCAATATTTTCTTCAGTTCTGTTTGTTTGTTATTGGCTACCTTGACTTCTACTCATAGGTGATGTTTTCTCTCCTCTCAGAAGAAAAAAAATTTAATTCATTTGTATATTGCCATTTTCTTCATGGCCTTATCCCCATAAACTTGGACTAATGTATCCCTGATTTCACTTCCACTCTTGCCAAATTTAACAAGAAATTTATGAATGTTTGTTTATTGCTCTAATTTAAGCTCCAACATTCTCGTGATGGTACACCAAAAGATGCAACAAAAGTAATGAACTTCACACAGAAAGACACTGCCACACATTGACATGAACACAACTGTGAGACACTGATATACCAAGGTTATGAAATCTTAACAAGTTGTTTGTACAGTACTGCCAATGTAAGTGCCTGGTTGCAAGTTCATGAACTTATTTGCCAGACGATGTACAAATGGCCAACACATATACGGAAAAAATCTCATCATCACTGATCATCAGGGATGAAAATTAAAACTATAGTGAGATATCACCTCATCCCTGTTAGAGTGGCCATTATCAAAAAGACAAAAGATAACAACTGGTGAGAGGGTGGATAAAAGGGAACCCTTGTACACTGTTGGTTGTAATATAAATTAATATATCCATTGTAAGAAACAATATGGATATTCCTCAGAAAGCTAAAAATAGAATGACCATATAATCCAGTTTTCCAAATTCTGGATATATGTCCAAAGGAATTGAAATCAGTACGTAGACGAGATGACCGAACTTCAATGTTCATTTCAGTACTAGTCATAAAAGCCAAGATATGGAAGCAACCTAAGTATCCATTATCATATGAATGGATAAAGAAAATATGGTATATATACACATGCAGTATATATACTATACAGTGGGCCACATGCAAGATTATTTGAGGACTGTGTTACTTATCTGTTGTGTCAGATATCATGAAAAGTATGCACGAATCTTTTTCTTTGCTCATCAGTTTGCGTTAGTGCTTATGTATATAATGTGTGGTTTGAGACTACTCTTCTTCCAATATGTGTCAGAAAAGAAAAAAGGTGGACACACCTGAGATATATAGCCTTTAAAAAGAATAAAATACTGCCATTTGTGATAACATGGATGAACCTGGAGGACATTATGCTTAATGAAATAAGCCAGGCACAGAAAGAGAAATACCACATGACCTCACTAATATATGTAGTCTAAAAACCTTGACTTCATAGAAGTAGAGAGTACAATGATGGTTTACCAGAGCCTGGGGGAGGTGGGTAGTTGGGGAAAGAGGAGATGCTGATCAAAGGGTACAGCGTTTCAGTTAGACAAGAATAAGGCTGTAGTAATCTGTTGCCCAAAATGGTGATTATAATAATAATGCATTATAAATTTCAAAATTGCGAAAAGAGTAGATTTTAAAAATTTCATCACAACAATTATAAGTATGTGAGGTGCTAGATCTATTAATTAGACTAATTTAATCATCCATATTATAAACATATATCAAAACATCACACTGTGCCCCATAGACACATATTATTTGGCAATTACATTTTTAAAAAATTTAAAGAGAAATATGCTATTGACAATAAAAACCACATGTGTTATTTAACATACAAGAGATATATGTAAGATATTAAGTCAATAGGTTTATTTATCTGTTTCCCCAACCTAACAAACATTAAATGAGCAATTACCTTGAGCAAGGCAATTTTATTTTCTTTTTAAAACCCTGCCAGATGAGTGAGGTCTCCAACATAACCTCCTATGGAGATGGTACCCTTCTTAGCTGTATGCTGTCATTATTTAAAATGTGTGAAAATCTATTATATTCTTGGCCTCCAATGCCAGCCAAGAACCAAATAACACTTGTTTCTTTACTTCCAAAGTTACTTATTGTTTTGGTTGAAAAATACATGTTTTTCTCCCCTATTCATCTTCCTTATCAAGATTGATTCAAGTGCCTTTTATCTGAGTCAAAACCTTAAATATATTCTCAAAGGGCTTACTACTATTATGCTAAGCATAATCTTGGAACAGGGGTTCCCCAAAAGGCAAAGGTACCATCACTGATAAGTTTAATGCCTCTAAATCTCTGTTGAAGAGAATACTTGGCCTTCTTTTATAGGAGTAAATTCTGGTAAGATTATATTAAAAAGATCGATCGCAGTGCTTTACAGGATAGGTCCTTTACTGCCATCTGCCTTTCTCCTTCACATCTGGGCTCCTTATTTCCAATTTCACTGAGAAAATCAGAAGACTTCGTCTGTATTGCCTCAGCATGAATCCTATGCCATGCACTTGTCTTTCCAAGGAAAGAGTTGTCTACCCTCCAATCCAGTGGTTCTCATTGTCTTTTAAATCTCTGTGGCATTTGTAGCTATCTGTTTTTATATCTTTAAGAGTGTTGGTGTTTCATTTTGTTTTGGTTTTGCCTCCTCTATTTTATGAGTTTTGTCCGGTTGCTTGTAACTACTGTTAGTCTTGTAAAATAAATAACTTGGCTTTCATTTTAATCTTCTCTCTGACATCTTTTCAATTATGTTCTTTATTGTTCTCATCCTTCTACACTCTTCAAGCTTATTCTGTTTTTTTTTTCCTGACTTCGTAATCTGCATGTTTAATTTATTTTTAGTCTTCTTTTCTAATATAAGCATTTGAGTCTATAAACTTTTGGTCAAATACCATTTCAGTTGCATCCCCAAATTTGATGTATAGTTTTTTGTTTTTCGTTTTTTTTTTTTTTTTTTGAGACAGGATTTTGCTATGTTGCCCAGGCTGGCCTCAAACTCCTAAGCTGAAATGATCCTCCTGCCACAGCCTCCTGAGTAACTGGGATAACAGTCACATGCTATCACATTCCATATTATTTTTTAGTATTTTTAAATTGTAAATATTTTCTAATTTCTGATACTATCTCTCTTTTAAACCTTGTATTTTTAATTTGTTTCTCTTTTTTGATTTTCAAATCATAGGGTATGGTTTTTTGTTTTCTTTTCCAGGGTTTTTGTTGTTGTTGTTGTTCTTGCTTTCTAATGTAGTTGTTTCAGATGTTTCTTTTAAACAATACAATTTATAAGAAGTTTTTTGGGGGGACTGCGATCATTGCTTTTTAGCTAGAGAGTTTAGTTACAATTACTGTGATTACAAAACTATTAAGTTCATTTTTTCCATCTTAAGGTATGCTTTGCCATATTTCCAGTTTTTGCGTTTCTTCTTTTTCCATTTTCTCTATTCTTGTCCTTTGGATTGTTTGAGATCCCTCCCTATTTTATTTTTCTCCTCTTTTACGGTCTGATGCTTGTTCTTGCTAGATTTGCTGTGCACTTCCCTAGAGTGTGATGAGGCACTGGGGACCTGCACGTTGGCCACTGTTTTTCTTTTCTTGATTTTTCAAGAAAAAGTCACCGAAGGGTGATTTACAGATGTTCTGAAATGGGCATCGGGAACTGAAGTGGGTGGGAATGAGTGGCTTGGTGGGAGAGGGAGACGCTGAGCCCAATGGGTAGCCCTTGCATAGTAGCATATTCATTCAGACCATAGTGCTCCACCCTTTTAGTAGTTTACTATTTACCTGTCTTTGCTTATTCCACATGCTTCTCAGACTTCGATGCGAATGTGAATGACCTGGGAATCTTGTTAAAGGGCAGATTCTGGTTCACCAGGTCTGAGGTAGGACCTAAGATTCTACATTCCTACAGGGTGATGGTCATGCTGGCTCTGCCAGTCCAAAGATTCTGACTGAGTAGCAAGGAAATGGATTATTAGTTCTTTCAGTCAGGGATTATGTTTCTGTCATCTCCACATTCCCAAAACCTAGCATACTGCCTAGCACTTAGTAGGCTCCATAAATGGTAAATGAATGAAGTTTAAAGAGTATCATTCTAGGTGAAGGATATATTCAGAAGGGCAATGAGAAAGATTGGTGTTGAGGCCTGAAAGTCTGGTGGGTGTAGAGAACTTGATTAATTAGGAGTAAATTACGACATTCTGTGAAAACCAAGCCTAGAATTTTATACAAGAAAAGTCATAGAATCAGTATGGACTTTGGATGGAGGATGGGGGTGAATGATGAGAGTGGATTTTACAGATAAATTCTTCATTAAAGTATAAGACTTAGAGGTTTTTTGTTCCTACCCATAGCTGAAATAATTGCATATCAAATACTGATCCATATGATGGATGCTTACCAGCTCATACTTTGTATATACCTTCAGGGCTGGTCTACATGTACTGTAGCCTTATGCTTTCTGACTTTTGGAGTCTCTTTTTTTACATTACATAAAACATATTAAAACAAACTTACATCCCACAGGAAGCATAATTCATTACTGTGAAAAAAAGTTCAGGATTTTATAATTATGTTTTATGATATTTGGCTACAAGTAACTTTTGAGTTATGAATTAGTCATAATTTCCTCAGCTGTCATCATACATATACACCAACTCTCACAAAGTGAGAAAAATAATTTACAGATGGTTTTTAAGTGTCACATTTATATGCATTGTTACTAAATTTGTTAATTATTGAAGTTGACATAATGTTAGGCATTGTAGACATTTAAACATTTTTTCCTTTCTGTTTTACCATTCTCACTTTGTATTTTTGAGCCCATAAATTCATTTCAAATCTAGAATACTTTTAAGTCCCTGAAAACCCCAAAGCCTTGATCACAGAGCTTAATGAATTAATTGACCCTACCTCCATCTTCTGCCTACTCTAATCTGTGTCAGGAATTTCTCAGAAACAATTGACAAGGATGATCACTATATCACAGAAGAAAAAACCAGTCTATGCGATATTGCCATAATAGTGAACACAACATTTTTGGTTTAAAACATCATTGAGAAAGTTGCCTCTCATTTCTGCAATGTTGATAGTTAAGTGATAGTTAAGATCTTTTTCAAAGAACTTGCTGCCCACATTCTGTCTGCTGTAAGACTTCTTAAGTTTGGACACTAATTGACATGGATTTTTAAAAAAGATATTACTTTACGTATGAAGCAAAACAAGCTATCATTGAGCATAATCTGGTCTATGAAATTCATCAGCTCTTAATTTGTACTATACAAAGTTTGCTCAAGGTTGAAACTCAAATGATGAAACAGTGAGAAATTATCAAACCAGTTACCTCTATATGTTATCTTAGTCTTTATTCCCACTATACTGGGGACTTAACGACACTAAAATAACAACTCTCTTAGGACCTTATGCTCTTTCCTACTATGCTGTCCCATCAGGAACCTTTCCAATAGTGCATCATCAGAAAACCAAGCAACCACAGAAAGTAAGCAGAGTGGGTATTCTCTGAAAGGTACAGAGGACCAAAAATGAACATTTTGAGGGCCTACTGCATGCCTGAAACCTTCCCTATATCCTCTCGCTTAACTTTCAGACCAATTGTACATTGTCAACATTGCCCCAGTGGAGGGGGGAATAGTCTGAGGTCAAACGACTGAAAGAAGGTGGCAGAAACAAGTGTCTAAAGCCAAAGCCAAAACCAGGTCTTTACATATCATCTCTGGAAATGGGGTTTGGGATTATTTTTTATTTCTTTCTTCTTCTCTCTCTTAATTAATTAATTAATTTCATGCTATCCCTGGGACACAGAGGCAATTATGTTGACTTAAAATTTTACTTTATAGCCTCTAAGAGACTAAAGATCTCATATATATTGATAACTGATTCATGAAGTAATGTTGGTAGAAATGTCAATATAGTCTCACATAATGCAAATCTGATTTTATTATTGACCTCTAATTTGACTCTGTGAAATATGAACTTTTTTCTCTTTCCTATTTCCATGGAGTTTGTTCAACATTCTTACAAAGTAAATCTGCTTATCTTTTTCCTGTTAAAAATTATTTTCTGTGCAGTTTCATTAGACACCTGCTAATTTATTTGCCATTAGTTAAATGTATTACTGTACTGTGCATGATTTCTTAAAATAGATGCTAGAGTTATTTTTACTAAAATAATTTCTCCTTAGAAGTCCTATTTCCAAAGTCTATTTTGGGCATGCCTCTTGAACTTAATTTTGATCTGTGTTTACTGTGTATCACTAGTCTTCTATTTATAGCCGGGGGTGGGGTGGGATTAACATTCCCATGTTCTCTTTGACCTATCATTCTTGACATCTAATCTAATTCCTTCACTGAGACCTAATTTAAATATAAATTAAAGTATTTAAGAGTTCAAATTACTTAAGTGGAGTGATGTGGTCTGTGTTCAGTAAGAATCTGAATGTTTTCTTAAGGAATTGAAAGCTGACTTTATTAACTCACAATTATTTTTTGTGTAATCATGGATATTATATTAGTCCTATGTGACATAAGAGCTGTGAAAAGTGATTAATCCATTGAGGAAGCTAACTCTTTAAAGGGTTAGTAATATTACTATGGTCACCTTTGAAGTACTCCCATTGGCCATCTGGTGACCTCAGTGATGTTCAGCAATGAGGTACGAGGACTTCTTCCAGGATGAGTTCTCAAACTTCATTGTCAGACCTCATATGATGACAACTCTGATGGATTCTAGAAAAAGAGTTCCAAAACTGCTTTAAAGGGTGGAGTAGGCACTAGCATCGGTACATAGTTTACCATGGAGAGTACTTCAAAGGTGACTAGTGATATTTAGCAATGAGGTAGGTAGCCCTTTTCCAGGATGAGTTCACAAACTTAATTGCCTAACCCTGAATGTACGGAAAGGTTGGATATCAGAGGAAAGCTATGTGGATGTTCCTTAACAAAAGTAGAAGAAACCTAGATGGAGCAACTCTGCTAGCTGCCACTCTCCCCTTCTTCCCAGAAGGCTCACTTTCCCAATCTGGCTTGGAGTGTGGGTTGGGCAATGTGACACCAAGATGCTACATAGAACATAAGCTGAAGTTCTAGGGGCACCTGAAACAGTTTTTGCTGTCCTGATAAAGGAAAACAGCTGATATGATCTTGTCCCTACTCACTGCCTCAAATGTGAATATGAATTCTGAAACTACAGCATCAGCCCAACCTCAGGCTCTGAATCAGAAGAGTCTACATTGTAACAAGATCCCCAAATGATTCCTATGCACATGACAAATCATGGTTCCAAGACATGGAATCATAAAGAGAAAAAGATACTCAGTGTACATATAGAGAATAATAGTAATTTTTCCAAGGAATTACGGGGAAAGGGGGAGCAGGGGACTCAAATTTCAAACATTCGTCTGTATATTACTTTCAGTGTGCCAGGCATTTATATTCACATATATTAACTGTAGTTTATATGCATTATTTTATTCAGGCCTCAGAAATGACAAGCATTTACTTTGTCAATCATCCACACGTAGAGGTGAGGAAATGCAGCTGTAAAAAGTGAAATGATTCCCAGAGCCATGTAGGCAGCATTGATTTCTAAACCTTGGTCTTGCTGAGTTCAAAGCCTACCTTTTTCTGCTACATTGTGCTGACTTTCTGGCTTCAGGTTGAAGGGAGGTGCAAAACGAGTAAGACTTGAAGTGGGGGAAGCTGTGCTTTCCTGGTGAACTGCCAGTAGAGTGAACTGCTAAAGCCTCCATCTCTGGGCAGAGTTTAGGAGATAGGGAGATCAAAGCCTTTGGTAGAAAAGAGAACAAGATGGGAGAGTAGGGAGAGAAGGGAGTTGACATTTTGAATGGCGAGTTACAGCATGCACTTAATTCAAATGAAAAACTAAAGCTGTTAAGGATAAAGAAGCAACCAACATAGTTATGAAATCATCTTGCTTCTACCACTATTTGATCTTTGACAAGCCAATTAAAAACAGTCAGTGGGGAAAAGACTCCCTATTTAACAAATGGAGCTGGGTGAACTGGCTGGCGACTTGCAGAAGACTGAAACTGAACCCCCACCTTTCACCATTAACTAAGATAGACTCTCACTGGATCAAAGATTTAAACTTAAGACAGTTGGGCAGTTCTATTGGAACCCAGGCTCCTTCCAGCTTCCTGCTCTGCCGTCCAAGATGTCTCTCCAGCTGCTTCATCCATGTTCCAAGTAGTGAGGTGGAAAAATAAGGCAAGAAAAGGCCAGCGTGTGTGCTAGTTATTTTTTGAGGACAGTTTCAAGAAAACTGTCTCAATACACTTCTGCTTGCCACTGACCAAAACTGAGTTATGTGACCACAGAGCGACAAGGTGGCTACAAATTGCAGTGTTTATTCTTGGGGGGCACTTGCCTGGTAGAATATTCTTTTACTAAGAAAGGGAAAATCGATAATAAGGCACAGTCAGCAGCCTTTTCTGTCCCCAGTATGGGCACATACGTAGGACAAAATTCACATAAGTAAAAATCCCCAAACCCATGGTTGCCAGCCCTGGGGTGTTAGGAAACAGTAACTCTAAATAATAAAAGAGAAGAACCCCAATACAGTGCTGGTAAATCATTATTTTTCTGAGCAAGGGTGTGAAAAATAATTTATCTTCATCATTCATCCTCACAATCATCTCATAAAGAAAGACAGTATCACAAAAGTAGTAGAAAAAACTAAGATACAAAATTTTTAAGGAAGTAAATTTAGCTTTTATTGGTGGGAGAGAATAAACACTTTTTTTTTCTCTCATTTTACCGCAAGCAGTCAAAGCTTCAATCGTAGACCGGTATTATTAAATGGTGTTTCAAACGGAAAGCGTTTCTTTAAGACATCATGGCACTTTCTGTTTCTGAAAGCTTCGCCCAAGTTGAAGTAACAATGACCATGTACTGATGGTCTTGGGTTCAATGGGTTCTAGTCATAGAAGTTATGTTTGATCTAATCAACCACATTTCTTATTAAGCTGTGAATTTGCTGTGAACACCTAAAACTTAAAGAGATTTTACATTTAAAACATTTCACAAAACACGATTGTAAGAGGGACTTTACCCAACAAATACAACCAGTGTAACATGGTTTCTTGTACCCTCAATGAATCCCCAACAATAAAAAAAAAAAGAAAAAAACATTTCAGTCCCTGCTTCCCTTGAAAAGTGAAAAGCTCTGGCACACCGGGGCCCGCGTTTCCACATGGTCACTCGCAGCTGGATGAAGCCCAGCAGCAGCTGCCCCTTTAGTTGGGGCACACGCTTGCCAATTCATCACAAACCCACCCGGCCAGCCTGCCTTTATGGTCTCTGCCAGGTCCCGGTGTGGAAATCTGAGTCTGTGACTCCTAAAGGAGTGCTGCTAATGTGCAGGTATTTCTATACATATTTCTAGACTTCACATCAGCCTGAAAGTGAAACATGATTCTCCCCATTTTACAAGATCACAGAACGAAGAGGTAGGATGGCTTGCCAATACCAGAGAGCTAATAGCTGCTGTCTGGAATTTGAACACAGGTCTCTGTAGCTCCGAGGCCCCTATGGGTCCCCCTGTGCCACTGGGCCTGCCCCTGACCCACATCCCTGTTAGCTCGTGCATAGGCGGAATTATTCATGCCACCTAGGTTTTAGGAATTCCTTAGAATTGGCCGAGAAAAGTTCTGAATTTCCTGTTTCTTTTTGCAGTATTATTTTAGACTTCTTTTTATATTTATTTTTGAAGGGGGGGAATCCTAGCAAAGGAATGACAGTTCAGAGGAGGACGCTGCCATTGATCATGCAGGCTGCCATTGATCATGCAGACAACATGTGCATTTAAACAGTTCTGAGCACATAAATTGCTTACTTAATCAGCCCTAGCTGATCCATGGAGTGTGGACGCCGAGCTGCACGTGGGGCGGGCACAGCTGATGCAGCCCAAGTTTCTTGGAGCAGCTGCCAGGCAATGCTCAAGACCTTCCAGACCCTCCTTCCCCCCGGGAGGCCAGCGGCTCTCAGCACCTCATGGGTTGGAGTTCTTGGGGCCTAAGGACTGGGTCCATGCATCAGAGATGCAGCTCTAATGTGGGATGAGAGCATGGCAGTGCGCGTGTGTCTCTGAGCTTTTCCTGCACCACCGGACTTCTTTACTTGGAGCTCCATGCTCCCAGCTTCAAGTCAGATGGGGGGGACATCCTACTATGTACGTGCTGTGTTCACACTATATAGCCCCCAGTTTTCTTTGTAAAAGATGATATGCTTACGGAGCATTTACCTGTGGCATTAACAACTGTTTGCTTCCTTCAATTCGGCTGAGTTAATGGCTGTGTCAGGCATGAAGGGCAATAGGTGTGTGGAGAGCAAAAGGTATGCCCTTGTCCTCAAGTCACTGTCAGCCTAGTGTGCAAGACACAACCGTAAACCCATAATTCATGCACTCATTCAATGGTGTCCACAAGCCACTCTTAATGCCTCCTAGGACCTAAGCACCATTCTCATGCCACGTGACTAACCTGTGTCTTTGTAAACTTGACATTATAGTGGGATGGGAGGGTGACGGTTAGTGCTGTATTAGTTTCCAAAGATGACTGTAGCAAAGTACTAACAATTTACTAGCTCAAAACACTATGAATTCCTTATCTTAAGGCTCTGGAAGTCAGACATTTCAAATGAGTTTTGCTGGGCTGAAATCAAGGAGTTGGCAGCCCTGAACTCCTTCTGGAGGCTCTAAAATCCAACTTCTTACCTTTCCCAGCTTCTCAACCTGCATAAACCTGCATTCTTGGCTCTTGGCCCCTCCTCTTTCTTCAAGGCCAGCAGCATAGAGACTTCTTGCTTCCCTGACCACTGATTTTGTTCTTATATCTCTCCAACTCTGATCCTGCTGTCTCCCTGTTAGGGGAATCCTATAATTGCATCAAGCCCACCTAGATAATTCAGAATGATCATCCCCATCTCAAAGCCTTAATGGAATCACATTTGCAAAGTGCCTTTTACCAAATGAAGACACATGGTCACAGGACCTGTGGATTAGGACAGGCTACCGGCATCTTTGGGACCATTATTCAGCCCACACACATGCACACGCACATGCACACACGCACACATACATGCATGTGCACACGAGACCCACACATGCACATACATGCACACACACACATGCACATGCTCACACGCACATGCACACACACACATACATGCATGTGCACACAAGACCCACACATGCACATACATGCAAGCTCACACGCACATGCACACACACGCACATGCTCACACGCACATGCACACGCACATGCACATGCTCACACGCACATGCACATGCTCACACACATATGCTCATGCAGACAGACATATGTGCACAAACATGCATGTGTGCACACACGGTCACACACACACACATGCATGCACACACATACACATACACACACACATGCACGTACACACACACGCCCATGTACACATGCACATGCTCACACGCATATGCTCATGCAGACACACATATGTGCACAAACATATGCACGTGTGCACACACGGTCACACACACATACATGCATGCACACATACACATACACTCACACACATGCACGTGCACACACACGCCCATGTACACACATACATGCACACACATACATGTACACGCACACATACATGTACACACACATGCACATGCACACGCACATACCCACAGGTGCATGCACACACACATATGCACACACAGGCCCATGCACACACATACATGCACGCATGCACATATGCACATGTACACTCACACACATGTACACACAGGCTCATGCACACACACCCATAGGCACATGCACACACGGTCACGCACGCACATGCACATGCACACACATGCATGTATACACATACATACGCACATGTACACGCACACACATGCACACACACATACCCACAGATGCATGCACACACATATGCACACACATGCACACACACGCGCACACAGACAAGATCACATGGGACAAAGACATGAAAACAGCAGGAGGGAGGGCAGAGAGCAGGACAGGAGTAGCTATTTCAGACAGGGAACAGGTGTAAGGAGGTGGCATTTGTAGCTGAATGAAGTGAGGGGTGAGTCCTGGGATGAGTTCACAGGAAGCTGAGTGCACCGTGGGAAGAGCAACCCACAGACTGAGACACGACTGAGTTTGGTGGGTTGAAGAAAAAGCAAGAGGCCTAAAGGATCGGCCTCAGAGCAGGGGTTATAGAGGGTCGGGTATGGATTCGGAGTCTACTCTTAATGCAGTAGGAAGAACTTCAAGGATTTATAGCGGAGGAATGACATAAGCTGATTGAAAGGTTCAAAAATATTATTATGTAAAAACAAGTGCAAGGGGGCAAGAGAAGAACTAGCAAGGACTTCTGGGAGGTGGCCGCAGCGTCCAGGACAGGGGTGATGCAGGCACGGGTGTGGGTGACAGACGCGGAGGTGGACACGGTCAGAGCGAGAACTGACCTGGACACGTAGGCCTGCCTGGCTGGCCAGTGTGTAGCTGTGCGGGCTGGGAGGAAAAGATGGGTTCAGGATGACCCCTAGATCTGGGATCTGAACAGTCCTGTGAGAGAGGCGTCCTCAGTGCTGGACGGGTGAATAAGACACTTGCAAATCTCATCAATAATCTCATATTACAAAGGAGACTGTTCACTCTGATAATTAATGGTCCACCCAAGCCTGTGTTCTCATTCATTTCCCTCAAAAGAAATGTCTGGACTATGGAATCTGTGCTGCAGACAGAACAATGAACATTCTGGGGATGCCCTCAAAAAACAGCTCTTCCGGGAAGTCAGCCGTTGAACCTGGCTGCTGAGAAGGACACTGGCTTTGACCGTGAACTCTGGGAGTCGACACAGACACCTGAGTCCAGGAGGCCTGAAACTGGCACACTTGAAAAGATAAATGCAAAGCTGAGGCCACTCTGCAGGCCAGTGAGGAGCTGAGCAGAGTCATCATTAAAGGAGTGCTGATTTATTCCAGACCAAGAGCAAGAGTGAGCGAAGCTTGATGAGAATCTACCTTCTAGGAGTTCAGAGTCCAAAAGCAAGATAATGCTCCAGTAACCAGAGCCCCCGGTGGGAAGTTAAGCACTACGTTTGCCTCCTGGCTCCGTAGTTCACTAATAA
The DNA here is from genome assembly GCA_963574655.1 of Perodicticus potto. NCBI lineage: Eukaryota > Metazoa > Chordata > Mammalia > Primates > Lorisidae > Perodicticus > Perodicticus potto. Next base: position 32,934 of record CAUYRH010148191.1, on the reverse strand, counting down.
TGTGACCTTGGCGCACTGGGTAACATCCCTGAACCTCTGTTTCCTCCTTTCTGAAATAGGGGGGGTACTCTGGGGATAATAGTCTCTACTTCTTGATATCTGGTAAAAATTAAAAGACAAATCAATGAGGTCATGTGGGAAACCAGTGTAGTTTAAGTTCAAAGCCTCGATTCTGGAGCCAGGATGCCTGGGGTCAGACAGGCCTGAATGACATTGGACAAGTCCCTTAAACACGCTGGGCCTCCATGTCCTCATGTGTATAGTGAGGCTGCCAATAGGATCTCTATCTTGGGGTTAAAATAATCACATGTGGGGAACTCATCAGAGACCTGCTCAGTGAGGATCAATGACTAGTAATGCATATCAGAGGCTTGTGACCTGGGTGACAGGGTGAGAGCCATCTCTTAAAAAGTTGAATAACTGGACCAGGCACAGTGGCTCATGCCTGTAATCCAGCACTTTGGGAGGCCAAGGCAAGAGAATTGCTCAGACCGGGAATTTAAGACCAGGCTAGAAAACATAGCAATAGCAATACTCTGTCTCTTTAAAAAAAATTTAAATGTAGCTGGGCATGGTGGTGCTCACCTGTAGTGCTGGCTACTAGGGAGGATCACTTGGGCCCAGGAGTTTGAGGGTGACCACAGCACTGTACTGCAGCCTGGCTGACAAAGCGAGACCCATCTCTAAGAAAAAACTTCTTAACTGGGAACTACTTTCACTGTTATATTAAGAAACAGATGAATTCACTCCAATTCAACAGCAGTCTTAAAACCCTACTGTATTCTTAAAGTTAAAAAAATAACTGATTACCTTCCTTCCACCTATAGTGCATCTTACAAAGGTACATGTGAAATTTACTAAGTGTAGAATATAAATGTCTTAACACAATAACTAAGAAATGAATATAAATGTCTTAACACAATAACTCAGAAAATGCCGTGAAGGCTATGTTAACCAGTTTGATGAAAATATTTCAAATTGTATATAAAACCAGCACATTGTACCCCATGATTGCATTAATGTGCACAGCTATGATTTAATAAATGAATAAATAACTGGCAAACCTCTGTCCCAGTTGTTGGGGTTGCACCCCCAGAGACCTGTGGAAACTGGAGGCAAGGGCTGAAGAAATATAGAGTTAGAAGCAAAGGCAAAGAAAGGCAAGAGACACAGAGTAGCATTAAAAGTGAGAGCTCAGGGGTCCATTGTCCATGGTGGGATTTCAGCAATGGCCCAGAGTGTTTGCTCCACTCTGATTTTACTGAAGTCTATTTGCCAGAGGGTAAGACGAGGGAACAAAGACGTCAGCAGTTTCTCAGATTGATCATATCAGCTCCTATTGTTACTATTATTAACCTTAAGGGTAGCCTTCCATAATCTGAAATCTGAGCCTTATATTGGGAGAGCCTCCTGCTTGAAGTCACACACACAGATTTCTAGGGAGGTGTAAGCTCTGCTAGTTCTCTGTGGAGCAAAATGCCACACCCACACCTGCATTAATCTCCTCTGAGGGATTGGTGGGAGGGAGGCATTTTCCTTCTATCACCACCACAGAGGATTTTCCTCTGTGATAAGGGATATAAGCTCTTCTGCTATAGGTTCAACACTATAGGGATATAAGCTCTTCTGCTATAGGTTCAACACTATAGGGATATAAGCTCAACACTAAGGGATATAAGCTCTTCTGCTATAGGTTCAAGTGTTCCATGAGATAAAAAGGTTGAAAACACTGCTCTGTTCACAGGTTCCCAGAATCCTCAGTCTGGGAGGGGAGGTAGATCGACAGCCACAGAGTTCAGTGAGTGGATCAGGGCTTCAAGATTCCAGAGCTAAGGAACCACGGGGAGCCCCCCACAAGGTGGGCATAACAGAAGAAGGTTAGGGTCATTGCCAAGCACTTAGTGGGTGCCCAGTAAATACTCACCCTGCAGCCATTTGCAGATACTGTTAACTTTGCACCTGTTCAGAAGAACATGTCCAAAGTTTTGTTTTCGTTTTTTTTTTTGGCAGTTTTTGGCCGGAGCTGGGTTTGAACCCGCCACCTCCGGCAGATGGGGCCAGCACCCTACTCCTTTTAGCCACAGGTGCCGCCCATCCAAAGTATTTTTAACAAATACAACTGGACTATGTTTCAAACACGTTGATCACAAATTTGAGATGTACTCTGAAGTGACTAAACAGGATGTTTTAACATCTGGAGTGTAAAAATATGGTGGGGCCTGTGTTTGCAGGTTTATTTTTTGCTATAATGTTTAAACTTTTGCAAAATATGTTGTTTGCTAAAATAGCACTTTACATTTCTTCTGCCTCTTAGAATTTTTAAGGTGATTTCATGTTGCTTTATTTAATCTTCACAAAAACACAGTGACTATTCATCCTGAATTTCCAGAGGAGGAAACGAAGATGCATTTCTGGAGCCTGTGGCAGGAAAAGGAAAATGCATAAAGGCACACTGTCTAATGAACAGTTATTTTTTTCCTTCTTTGAGTGTACAGCCATCCCTTGGTGTTTGTGGGAGATTGGTTCCAGGATCCCCCTCTGAAGACACCAAAACCCACAAATGCTCAAGTCCCTTTGATAAAATAGTGTAGTATTTGCATATAACCTATGCACATTCTCCTGCATACATTTAAATCATCTCTAGATTACTTGCAATACCTAATACAATGTAAATGCCTTGTGAATAGTTGTTAGACTGTGTTGTCTAGGGGATAATGACAAGAAAAAAGTCTGTACATGTTCAATACAGATGCAACCATCCATTTTTTTTCTGAATATTTTTGATCCACGGTTGGTTGAATCCCTGGTTGCAGAACCCACAGATATGGAGGGCTGGCTGTATTTATTATTTCAGGGAAGCTTCCAGCCTCTGGTTTAGGGATTACAAATGCAAATACCTGCAGGGGCTATGCAGAGAATAAAGGCTGTAAATAGGTTTGTGGGAAGGCCATAGTGAGTCGGACCCTGCTGAACTGGGGAATATAAGGCATATTCAAAGGCATTCGAATTGCAACTTATATTTATAACTTGCATATTTTTTTTTTTTGTAGACTCTGTCTCACTTTATTGCCCTCAGTAGAGTGCCATGGCATCACACAGCTCACAGCAACCTCCAGCTCCTGGGCTTAAGCAATTCTCTTGTCTCAGCCTCCCGAGTAGCTGGAACTACAGGCGCCCACCACAACGCCTGGCTTTTTCTTTTGTTGCAGTTTGGCTGGGGCCGGGTTTGAACCTGCCACCCTCAGTATATGGGGCCAGTGCCCTACCCACTGAGCCACTTGCATTTTTATGACACATATAATTTTATCAAGGAAGAGATACGCTCAATATCTCATATCTTCCCAATAATGTAAAGGTGGTAAGAGTCAGGGATTTCCCTCATTTGATAGATTAGGAAACTGTGGTACATGTGAATTGAGTTACATTAATAAAAGAGCTTAACCACCATCCAGTGGCAATAGAATGTAGGGCTTAACAGCACACGTTTTGGGGTCTGGTAGGCTTTCTGTAGCATTTTTGATGGGAAACTTGCTTAGCTCTCTGATGTTGAGAAGTTACTTAACCTCACTGAGCCTTAGTTTACCTGTCTGTATAATAGGAATGATAATGTTCACTTTCAAAAGTTATTCGAATACCGAATACATGTGTAAGTATTTAGCCAAGCATCTGGCATATCACAAGCATTTGATAAATAGTACTTTGTTCAATGGTATTATTAATAAAAAGGAGTATAAGTCAAGTCTATTGTAAGCGTATGCTTCTACTCAGGGCTCACCCAAAGCCTTCAGATGTGATCGTTCAAAAGATGAATTGGAAATACAGTCAGGACCCTACCAATGAGGAAGCCCAAGTCCTGGGGAGCAATGCAATCTTCTTTTTACTTTTTAAATGTCTGTTCAGCAGGTTGGCTGAATAATCAGAGAACAGGAAGAAATTTGCAAATTGGAGAGAAAACGCTATAAAAATTGTCAGAGTTGGAGGTGACCTTACTTTTTAGGGGAAGAAACTTAACTAGCGAGGTTAAATTTCATATATACATATATATTTTTCCAATTTTAATACATATATGGATATTTAGTTTTATTTATTTTCTTGGTATTACATATATAATGCATGCGTGTGTATGTATATAGACTCCTGTGCACATCATAACTCCCAGGGGGCAGAGTGCTCTAGAGTACGGAGGCTTCTTTTCCCAAGGATGTACGTTCCTGAACATTCGAGTATTATGTGCTGCCTATGGAAGTGGGGAAGAAGAAAGGGTGTCAGACATCTGTGAGTTCTTCTTTTCCCACCTGACAAATCTGAATCTTGAACCCTCCATGGTACTGCCTCGCTGGTGACTGTCCTTGTCAGCTGCCCTTGGTCATTCCTGGGCAGTTTGGTCAGGGTCTATCATCCAATTACCTTCAACTTTCTTAAATTTCCACTAAGGGGCCTTGTCTCATTTATTATCCCCCCTTTTTCTTACTCCCTACTATAATTTTAATGAGATCATTGGTGAAAAAGGAAATAGTCCTGTGTGATATGCCTAAATTCTTTACATAGATAGAGGTTCATTTGAGTAATTCAATGGAGTTTGAATTGGGCAGAGCTGTATTCAAACCAGAAAGACCTAAGGCAGTGGTTCTCAACTTTCCTAATGCCCTGGCCCTTTAATACAGTCCTTGTGGGTCATGACCCACACGTTGAGAACTGCTGACCTAGGCAAGGGTCATGAAATGGTCTTGGGCCTAGGCTCTGGGGAGGTTGCAGAGGAGTGCATTTTAGATGTGTTTTCAAGGTCAAATTAAAAAGGTTTTATAACATCTAGCTTACATGACTGGGTAGAGGATAACTCTTAAGAAACAAGAAGGAAGAGTAAATTTGAGGAAAAGATAATGAGTTAGTTTGGCCATGTTAAGTCAGATTGAGCATTAGAGAAGACTAATGTTTGCAATGAAACTGGAGGTGTCATAAATAAAAATATGTTACTAGTAGGGGCTATAATTGAAGAAAAGTTCACAATAGTAATTGTTAAGGACTCTGACCTGGTGTGTACCCACAGACAACCAAACACAGGACTCAAAGAAACAGTCCTTTAAATTTCATATACTATGATATTTTCTGCTACTCAATTAAATCAAATTCTGGTCATAATTTACCAAAATGATTTAGTGGCTCACCAATATGTCATGAAAAGGAGTGGATTGTGAAGTAGAACTAACTGAAGAGCTTTAGATAAGAATGTGGTACTCAGAGCCATCAATCAAGAGTTTGCTTTAAGAAGTCAACTGTGTTTAAAAGAAAGCCCCAGAGTTCAGTGCAATTTAATGGAGAAAGAAGTCGTCAGTAAGTTGTTGAGACTTAACACCATGAATAAGGGAACAATCGCATTATGACAAGGAAATGAGTAAGTTTCCAAATTCTATCTTTTTAAAAGATCATAAGAAACTTGCTGTGGTTAGGTAACACTGAAATGAATTCTTAAGAAAACACAAGCCATTGGCCGGGCGCTTTGGCTCACGCCTGTAATCCCAGCACTCTGGGAGGCTGAGGCAGTTAGATTGCCTAAGCTCACAAGTTTGAGATCAGCCTAAGGAGAAGCAAGACCCCATCTCTAAAAAAATAGCTGGGCGTTGTGGTGGACACGTGTAGTCCCAGCTACTCAGGAGGCTGAGGCAAGAGGATCCCTTGAACCCAAGAGCTTGAGGTTGCTGTGAGATATGATGCCACGGCACTCTACCCAGGGTGACAGAGTAAGACTCTGTCTCAAAAAAAGAAAAAAATGAAATTCCACTTGGAGTCCAGAAAACGTGTTTTTCAAAACTTTTTCTACTTGAAATAGGGCGACAGCATCTCCTTTGGAGCCAGCCCTTAAACCTCTGCTCTAAAGGATGGACTGTGAGTTTGATCTCTTCTCATGAAATTTACTCTCTGAGGAGCCTGCCCCTTCCCACAGTTCCTGGGTAAGCAGCTGTGTGGAATGGAGGCCTCTCCTCTACTCTCAACTACACTGGTGTTGTAGTCAGCATTCCTTTACCAAACCCCTGCTACATCCAAGTCCCTAGAAGAATGGGGAGATAAATCCTGCCTGCCAGGCTCTTACAATCTTATTGGGAAGACAAAAACCACAATAAATACTCTGGGAGCAGGCCAACAGTGATGGATGCTCCACTAGCTTGCAAAAGACAGTAGGAAATCAGAAGAGAGAAAATTCATCTCAACTCCTTGAGACTCCTCGTCTCCATCGCTCCTAAAGGTTCCTCTCGCCAACATCATCGCCCCAGGGAATAGTTAGTTCTCTAACCGCTCTGGCTAAGCATTGTGGCCCCCGCCTCTCCAGTAACTTTATTACACCAGCCTGTTTTATATTCTTCATAGCAATTCCTATCATTCAGAATTACCTTTTATTATTTATTCGTGTAACCATATGTTATTTGGGAATAATGTGTCCAAGGCTCCAAGACGTAGTAGTTACAGTATGTCAAGCAGCTGTGTGGAATGGAGGCCTTTCATCTCCTCTCATCTAGCAGTTTCAGAGCAAGGTGACAAACAGCACAAGAGATATGTAAAAATGAGTTACTCACCTCTTCCAGCTCTCACCAACATTAAGAACAAGAATCAGGTTATTACACGTTAGGACAGGATTTCTGACAAGGGGTTGTCTTTGCTCAGAATAGAGTCCCATATCTTCAGGGACTGGAGTGGAAGGTGCCGCCCTGACATGTGGAGCCCAGCGAGGAGCTCCAAGCAGACACCTGGACAGCTCGAATTTCAGCGGTTTCTTCCATGGTACCACCCTGAAACTTACTGGCTTAACTTCTTATTCCCTCTTTCCTGTGCGTTGGTAGGTCAGACAGGACTCCCTGAGAAAGGATAGGCGCCAGCCATGGCTGCACTCCTCAATTCAGAACCCCTCTTTGATACCTTTTCCTCTAGCTGGGGCTGTAATTTTCTCAAGGTCAGCACACGCTGGCATTGGCTATAAAATGGTGCCTGAGATCTCAGCTGGGGACTAGCCAAGAAACAGGTGTCTGTCTGTGCCTGTGCTGGTCTGTCTGGCTTTTCCCCTTCCCCTGTTCCTCATGTGGCTAGTTGGGTTCCCTCTCTTTTATTTTGTCTTTTCAAATGAAAGAAGAAATACATTTTAAAATCCTATTACTCTTCTTTGTACTTTCATAATTGACAAAATGCCTTCCTCTCTGTAATCCCCTGGGGTAACGCAGCAGCGCAGAGAACTTTATCTCTGTTTCACAAGGGAAGGTGTTGAAGATGGAAGCAGCTTGCATGAAGTTTGGGGGCCTCCATCCGAGTCAGCTCTCTCCTCTCCACTTTGAGCTGCTCACACCGCGCCCGCTTGAGTTGCATGCGTGCACTCCATGCGTGCCGCCTCCCATCATGCACGGAACTCACACGGAGTCACACGCATTGAAGGGACAGAACACAGCCATACATGGCTTGTTCAGGGCAGTGGAGGCTCCCAGATCCTCAGGGAGATGGCAGCACATGCTGACTTTGAGAAATTTATGGCTCCAGCTCGAGGAAAAGGTAACAGCATTCACAAAAGAGATTCTGGAAGGAGGAGAGCGGTATCAGCCGGGTTTAACGCTGTGCACACACTTCTGATGAATATGCAAATGTGGCTGGTGCCCAAAGCAGGAGGCGAACAACAGCTCCTAAACGGGAGTGTTAAACCACTTTGAAAGGGGTGTGTCAGAAGCATGGTAATGAAATTAATCCTCTTCACCTGTGAGTTATTAGAGGCTTTGGGCTCCATCCAAAAACGTCTGACTTGAGTTTGCTTTGCTCGGAGCCTCTTGTGTAAACTTGATCTTAATGGAGAATGAAGCTTTGTATATAAAATAGGAAGTGGTAAAAGCCACAAGTGTAGATTTGCCTGAGTGAAGAGCTACGGGCTAAGGGCACTTGAGCAGTGCCTGTTCTTCAGGATGACTGCTCTGGGGCATCTCAATGGCTGATGTGGTCCCCACTGGATTGATTTATCAAACAAGAAGACTGATAATTGAAAGATGGTCAGAGTGATCAGATCCTCTGCAAAGAACTCTCTACCAGAAGTCACGGTAAAGATAATTTAAAAAGATCACGTTTTTTTTTTTTTTAATTAAATCATAGCTGTGTACATTAATGCAATCATGGGGGACAATATGCTGGTGTCATATACAATCTGAAATATTTTCATCAAACTGGTTAACATAGCATTCATGGCATTTTCTTAGTTATTGTGTTAAGACCTTTATATTCTGCATTTAGTAAGTTTCACCTGTACCCTTCTAAGATGCACCCTAGGTGTGGCCCCACCAATTACCCTCCGTCCACCCATCCTCCCCGCTCCCCTCCCTTCCCTTACCCCTTTCCCCATATTCTTGTACTATAATTGGATTATAGCCTTCATATGAAAGCTTTAAATTAGTTTCATAGTAGGGCTGAGGACATTGGATACTTTTTCTTCCATTCTTGAGATACTTTGCTAAGAAGAATATGTTCCAGCTCCATCCATGTAAACATGAAACAGGTAAAGTCTCCATCCTTTTTTAAGGCTGCATAGTATCCCATGGTATACACGTACCACAATTTATTAATCCATTCGTGGGTCATTGGGCACTTGGGCTTTTCCCATGACTTAGCAATTATGAATTGGGCTGCAATGAACATCCTGGTACAGATATCTTTGTTATAATGTGATTTTTGGTCTTCTGGATATATACCTAGTAGAGGAATTATAGGATCGAATGGCAGGTCTATTTTTAGATCTCTAAGTATTCTCCAATCATCTTTCCAAAAGGAATGTATTAGTTTGCATTCCAACCAGCAGTGTAGAAGTGTTCCCTTTTCTCCACATCCACGAAAAAGATCACTTGTTGACAGGCACTGTGTTACTGGCTGGGGACAGAAATGAAAGAGCCAAGGAGCCTTGTTTAGGAGATGCTGGTTTTCTGTTACGGGTGGGGAGTTGCTCATCTGTTCACGCAGTGAATGATGAAAACACACTACAGCAGATTCCCTTGACTGTGGTCCATTGGTTCTTGCCTCTTAGATCCCTAAATCTGCCCTGATTTCTATCTTTCCATGAGCCTGGTCCTGAACTCTCATTGACAAATTTTTAACTACCTGGCATCCTCCCAGTAAGCTCATATTTCCTTTTAAGTTAGACAAAATCCATTTCTGTTGCTTGCAACCGAACAATCGTATCATACTCACCTCATCCATTTATTAATCGTCCTTTACCAACACAAACCTTGTTTCACGCATGGGGTAAAGAGATGACTAGGACTCTGGGCTCAGGGAGCTCACCATCAGAGGCGAAAACAAGTCCATGAATCACTGGACAGCACAAAATCTGGGTTAAAAGTAAGACAAGAACAGAGAAGTATTGCGGGGCCTGGAATTCTCTTCAGAGGTGTGAGAAAACTTCATAAGGATCATGGCACCTATTCTAACTTTTAAAGATAGGCATGCTAGGCCCAAAAATGAGGACAGCGCCTAGGCAAGGAAAATCACAAACAAAATCTATGGCTTGAGCATAGATGAAGAGACATATGGAAGAAAAAATAGTAAATAAAGAAAATAATATCTATACAGCTTTCAAAGGCTGGTAGAAACAACACCATTTGCTTCATTTTTTAATGCAATGAATTTTGAGTCACAAACTGCCAAAGGACTTTCCACAAATCACACAGTGACAAAGTTCTACAAGATTTACTTTAATCCCTTTTCCTATGCACCTCAGAGCATTTCTGTGGGGATCGAATAGAATCTAAACTGCCCTCCTCCGAGTCTCTCTGTCTAAACTGGGTCAGTTCTCTTGGTGCAAGAAGGCAGATGGTTCATTTTCCTTTCTCTTTTTAATCCCTAGAAATTAGCACAGCGTCTGGTACACAAAAGGAATTCAGCACCTCTGTAGGGTGAATGAAATTAACAAATACCAATAACAAAAACAATGGGCATGGGAGCATTTTAACAGGTTCCTGGTCTCACCCTGAGTGGCCAATCCCATCAATCCCATAAAACATGCGGAAGGAATGAGCTTATTTTTCCAGGGTTCCTACATTGCTTAGCAAAGTAGGTCTTATTATGAACATCCCCATTTTTCAAATGAAGAAACTGAAGGTCAGAAATTTAAGAAAGGTCACTATTGGCTGAATTATGGCAATCTGGAAAGGCAGCGGAGGAGTTGGCACGGACTCCCTCAGGGAGCATAGAGACCCCAGGTGTTGAACTGATAGGCTCCCCATCAAAATAAAAGGTTAAGTGTCCATCATGTAATATTGGCTAATAGAGGAATTTGGTCTCTATGCATGGAAAAAGAAACTATCGGTGAGTTTGGGGCACACAGCAGGAGCAGGGGGTAGACCAGGGACTTCCTTTCCAGTGGCAAGGTCCGGGGAGCAGTGCCATGTCCAGCTGCGAAGGTAAGAAAAAGCCCCTGACACATAGCCCAAGAAGCAGCCCAAGGAGATGGATGGACAAAGAAACAAAAGGCATTCAAAGAAACAAAAAAAGCAAAGATGGCTCGGAGCCTGTGGCTCAGCGAGCTAAGGCACCAGCCACGTACACCTGAGCTGGCGGGTTCGAATTCCGCCCGGGCCTGCCAAACAACAATGATGGCTGCAACCAAAAAATGGCCGGGCTTTGTGGCGGGCGCCTGCAGTCCCAGCTGCTTGGGAGGCAGAGGCAGGAGACTCGCTTGAGCCCAGGAATTGGAGGTTGCTGTGAGCTGTGATCCACAGCACTCTATCCAGGGTGACAGCTTGAGGCTCTTCCCAAAAAAAACAAAAAACAAAAACAAAAAAAGCAAAGACCATGGGTAAAGACCCCCTGCCACGGTGGAGGTGGGGGCGGGAATTAAGAAATCTGGCAATAAGTAAGCTGTTCCTTGCCCCTGAGACCATGGTGACCCTTGATTCCTATTTAAACATCCATATTCTTTGCCATAATATTTTCGCCACCTATAGCTGAAATGCAGTGTTAGACATTTGAGAATAAACTTTTGTTAAAAAAAAAAAAAAGAAGAAGAAGAGGAAGAAAGAAAAGAGATGAAAAACAGCACAGATAACTAGGCACCATTAAATTAAAAAAAAAAAAAAAACCCATCCTTTTTAATTAAAATGAAATGTCCACCGTAAGAAAAAAAAATAGTGGTGAGCAACAAATACCCACAGCCTTGTTTAATCACCTGTGATGAATTATAATTAGGATTTGAAAATTATTGAACTTTTTTCCCCTTGTTCACCTTGGCGCTCTGAAGGTGAATTTCAAAGAGTGCAGGAGAAATGAATATTAAAAAGTTTGTTTTATACTTGAACGCCAGAGCTCCCATCTCATTTTTCCATTAAAGCTCAACTTTTGAAATTTTTCCCTGCTTTGCAATAATTACGTCTTCAGCCTGACAACTCATTACATGACAATGCTTATGCTAATGCGATTCTAAAGGCTCTAGGCAAGGAGGGCGGTGGTGGCTCTCAGTGACTGGGAGGGCGGAGGGGCTTGCCCTGGTGGTTCAGAGGCCCTGTCTCCCCCACTGCACCCCAAGCTCGAAGCACCTTGCCTGAGGAGACTGGACTCCTTTACAGTTTCTCCAGCAATAGGCCACATTGGCCGTGCCACCCTTCTCCCAGGCACCAGGTAGCTGGTTTATTTCATTTGATTTTAAATCCCGTTTTGTCCTAGAAAGCCTGGAAATGAAATTACTTGTGTAAAGCTCTCCGTCTCCACAATGGGACAAGCCCATCTGTCTTGTTCACCCTGGAGTGGTGACATTTTTTATTTTTCTCAAGACTGTTATTGTTTCTGATCAGTTCCACTCACGGCTGTTACTGAGTTCCCACTCTGGAATGTGTGAGTGTGAGGGCGGTAAAGGAGGTTTCTCAGAGGCAGCTCCTGCCTGCACTGAGCTTACCCTTGTCCTTGCAGGAGACGCAGACATAGGGGCAGGGGACAGTCCGGGACACTGAGCGGCACCCTGGTATAGCTGGATCACTGTGAGAGCAGAGAGACTGGCCCAGGCAGAGGCGAGGGTGGGGCTTCCCCGGGAAGGTACCAGATGTGAGGCCCAGTCTGGGCGGGGAAGGATGGGCCTTAGCAGATTAGAGGATGGGGGGTGTCAGGGGATGGAGAGACAACCAGTGAACACTCCTGGCAACACGAGGACAGGACAGAAAGTTGAGGAAACCAGAAGTTGCTCTGCAGAGCTGGAGAGTGAAACAGAGGATCAGGAGGAGTTGTGAGGGCAATGAGCTGGGAAAGGACGCGAAACGCAGATTCCTAAGGACCGCACTCGCCAGCCAGGGAGCTCGGGCTGGGGACCCCCTCAGGGCCGTGAGCAGCCACCAAAGGCTTTAACTGAGGAATGAGTGACTTTGTGAAAACCCTTGAAATGACCCCCTGCTAGCCAGGTGTCCTACACATATTAGCATCACACCCAACTGTCAGCAGGCTTGGCTTTTTTAGAAAACTGAGGCTCAGCAGTATTTCCTAAGTTGCTCAAGCTCCCGCTGGGCTTGTCATGGACAGAGTTGATTTGGTCCCAGGGGGAGAGAGCTGTGGAATTCCATGCCCAGACCCTGCACTGCTCCAGGCTTTTCCAGCACTTCTAGAGACGATGTCAAATGCATTCATCGACTCTCTGAGACTCTGTAGGGAAGGGAAGGTGGAGTATGTTTCCCATCTTCGTGCTTTTCTGCTCTAATAAAGGGTTGTAGAAGAGAGAGCCCTGCTGGACATGGGGAAATATGTTTTGTTTTTTTGAGATGTTTTCACTCTGTCGCCCCAGCTAGAGTGCTGTGGCATCAGTCTAGCTCACAGCAACCTCAAACTCCTGAGCTCAAGTGATCCTCCTGTCTCAGCCTCCCGAGTACCTGAGACTACAGGTGTGCCCCACCACACCCAGCTAAGTTTGTTTGTATTTTTTGCAGATAAGGTCTCACTTTTGTTCAGGCTGGGTCTCAAACTCCTGAGCTCAAGAGCAACTCCCACCTCGACCTCCCATGGTGCTAGGATTACAGGTGTGAGCCCCTGCGCCGCCCCCCAGGCACTATGTTTCTAGCCCAGGCTCTGTCACTAGCTCATTATCAGTCATTTCACTTTAGCTTCTGTTTCTCAATTACAGAAAAAAAGTATTAAACTTCATTCTAAGAGAAAGAAGGTCAAATGAACCGGGAAGAATCTTAGTGTAAGCTTCAGCTTTAATAACAAAGGTTTTAAAATGCAAGCAACCCTCACTCACTTTTAGCAGATGTGAATACTAAGGAAAGGGTCTTGGAGGTTTGATAAAATTTAAAAACCTGGAGGGAGAAGGGACAAAACCTGCCTGGAAGGACAGAGCAGAAAGGCTTAGAGATGTTAGTATATGAAGGAGTCTTGGCAGGAACCACTGGCTGGATTCAGGAGAAGGAAGCACAAGTACTTTGGCAGGAGCTGGTGAGGCTTCTGGTCATTTTAATTCCTAAAGGCTGCTTGGCCCTGGGTGAGACACCGCCCCGCTGCAGTGCCCTGTGCTGATCACACTCCAATTGACCATTCTACTTTGATTTCTTCCTCCAATGTGGATTGGGTGGCAGAAAAAAGACATTGTCTTTCCAATTTCCAGGCCTCGGCTGGGAAGTTGTCTTCTGAGCTCCCACTGCACCCCCGGAAGGCTGCACCTCCTTGAGACAGGGTCTTCACGTCTCTGTGTTCCCAGCACGGGGGCTGGTACGCAGCATGTGGGCATGATAAACCCTGGCACTTGCTACACGCTTTCACCCTTGCCCAATAGGCCAGGAACTATGCTAAGAGTACAGAGTACTTCTAATCCTTGAAATGCGCCCACGAGAGAGGTACTATTATCCTTCCTATTTTATAAAGAAATGAAACCTCAGAGAAATTAAAGGATTTGCTGTGGGACACGTAGCAACAGAGTGGGTATAGGATTATCTGTGGTCCCGACTCCACCCCTGGCCCACTGAATCAGAAAATGCATTCTTAAAAGTCTCTAGGTGACTGCTTATTTGTACCCTCACATTAATCTGAAATTAAAGAAAAAATCTCCAGTGGGTTGTATGCACATTTTCAAGTTTAAGGCACACAGATTTGGTAGACTAACAAAATGATACAGTTTGCCGAATGAACAAATGATCTAAATTTGCATCCTGGCTTCGCTGCTTACTTGCTCTATGGCTATAAGAAAATAGCATTGCTAAGTCTCATTTTCCTTGTCTATATTAAGGAAAAAATTAAAAAAAAAATCTCCCAAATAATATCTGTGCGAACCCAATGAGACTATACTTGCAAAGGGCTGGCCCATTCTAAGGGCATAATAGGAGTTACCTACTATCGGTACTTGTTCCCCTCTCTGACCCTGACCTAGCTCATAAATGTCGGACTAAAGAATCTTTGATTCTAACCTAGCAGCCTTGCAGATCCTGAGACCCTTTGGATGTTGCCAGTAGGCACCCCAGGTTAGAAATACGTCTCTTTGTGTTCATTAGCTTTCCCTCCCACACCCATGGTGACATCAAACTGCAGACAAGGCATTTTGCCTGGTCCCTTTCTTCCCAGTGTTACACAGCCCGGTAGGGAATTCTTCCCTGGTTGACTCTTGCCGTCCTTGCTCACAGCTCTGACTCCTGCTCTCCCATTTTTCTGCAAAAGATTTCAGAGAGAAGTGCATGTTGATTTCCTGTGTGGCTTCTTGATTAGATGGCAGATTTGTAACTGGGGTGGATGTGACAATCAGGTGGGCTTTGATAGGCCTTTCTGATATGTAAATCCAGGTGGATAAGATAAGTGGCGTTAGGCTGGGGCTGGCAACAAAGGTAGGAAGAAATCCCAGGTGACTGGAATTAAAGAACTGTCTGAGCTGAGCGGGGGTGTTGGTGCGAATGATGTGAATTTCAAAGAGCCAGGGATAAACACTCACTTTCAGATGGGCTAATTTATGCGGGAAGTCATTTGAGAAGCCAATTCTCTCATCCCAGAGAGTTCATAGAAGCCAGCAAAAAATGGTTAGGCACTGGAATGTAAACATTGGTAATTGGTAATTAATGGGCACACCTACGAGGAAGGCATATGCCAAATCAAATTGATTGCTTGAATCATTCGTTGACTCATTAAATAGTGTATGTATTTTTTGAGCTTTGTCTATCCGGATGCTGGGCTCAGGGCTGGGGAGGCTCAGAGATAAAGACGACTAGATTCAGCCTTGCAAGAACCAGTGGAGGAAGGGCAGGGAGTGTGTCTGAAACATGATATTGTTCTCTCCTTTGTCTATTCATTCATTCTTTCAATCCTTTCTCTGGCTGGAGGCTACACGGGGAGGAAGACAGAGCAAATCCTGTCCACCCACGGCTCCTGCTCTGACAGTGCTCCAGCCCAGGTCTCGGACGGAGGCACGTAATGGGCTTTCACAAAATATCCCCAAGTGGATACAGCAATAGAGACAACCATTAAACAAACACTAGCATGGGCAATTAATTAGCAATTGTCCTAAGAGTGAGGAAGAGAATCCTGTGACAGGGTACGGCAAGAAAATAAAACAGGTGGCTTAACCTCCACGCAAGGATCCAGAAAAGTCTTGCCAAGGAAGCGATAATCAAAATGCCCTTGGAGCTTCCCAGAAATTAGCCAGGAACACGAGCGTGGGAAGTGCTGCTCTGGGTGGGGGAGGGCTACACAGGGGAGGCACTGAGGTGCTGGGACAACCGCAGGGCAGCAGCCTGTTAAAGGGGAGAGTGGGGTGAGCGAAGTCAGAGGGTGTGGGGTAGCGGCCCTTAGAATTACACAAAGTGGATTTGGAGCCAGAGGAACCTGCATTTGCACTCAGAAGTGGCCGTCATTCATATCTCGTACAACCCTGGACGCGTCATTGCGTGTCTCTAAGTCTCCCAGAGAAGGAGCTGTGAACAGTCACGGAAAAGACTTTATCCAGTGCCTGCCATACAGTGGGCGCTCAATTCCCTGTGTGCGGCTTTGCTCCAAATTAACCGAGAGACCACCCCATGGCCAGGGTTAGATGAAGGCAAACAGGGACCCTAGAAAGTCGCTGTCCTTCCAAAGGGACATTTCTAAAATAATTGTTCGGCATCTACTTAATGAAGGTGGGAAGAAACCATTTGTTTGTTTTAATCAACAAATATATTCAATATACATTATTGGGCTCACTTAGAATTGTGTAAGGACTGTGATTTTCTGAACTCAAACTTTCTGAGTTTAAATCATTTTTCCTGGGCAAATACTATTACATTATGGAACACTCCCTTTCGGCATTTCAGAGTGTCAGCTGGCTTGGGGCTGGTGATTTCAGGTGACTTGTAGCTGGCTGGTCTCAGGGTCCATGCGGGAGGTGGGGAGGTTTATAACTGAAAGGATCAGCCTTCATATGCAGGTCCCAGAAACGCCCTGTGCTGGTCACTAGAAAATTGTTTACTTTTTATTTCCATGCAAGGGCAGGTAATCTCTTTCAAGGAAATAGGGCAATGATATTTATCTGTGAGTTTTTTCTGCCGATAACAGAAACTCTTTTTCTTAAGGAGAACCTATTCTGAGTAGTTCATGTTTGAAATCCTTTTTACCCATCACAAGATGAGCATAGAACCCAGGCTTGGCCAGTTAGAGCACCACTTCCTCCAAGTTTGACCCAATAGAGCATCAGTTCAGATTTGAACGAGACTTTCAGGCATGTGGCATTCTTTCCCTTCAAAATCCATAGCTATAAAAACAAGGGTAGCCAAAAAACTACCAGCTGTCCTCTGTGCCACCACTTAGGACAGAGGCAAAGCAAAGCAGAATGTCCCTTATTTGAACCTTCACTATTACCTGAAACCCTGATAGAATTCGAGCCTTCCTGATGATCACTGATTTTCCAAGTTGGATGCCCCCAAATAATCCTTCTTTTGTATCTTTGAGTAAGCTGTGTTGAAGAAGAATTGTGTACCATTACCTATATATAACTCATACAATTTAATACATTTTAATATTGGGGTATACTCATGAAGCCCTCACTATAATCACTATATTAAACATTGATGTGTGATTCTTAAACACAAGTTTGATTTGTATACCCCAGTCCAGAGCAGCATTATTCACGACCAGAAGGTGAGAATAACCCAAGTGTCCATCAGTGGATACAGAAAATGTGGTCTGTCCACACAATGGAATATTATTCAGCCTTAAAGAGCAAGAAAATGCTGAGACGATCCTACAACATGGATAAACCTTAAAGACTCTAAGCTACATGAAATAAACCAGTCTCTTCAAAGAGCAAATACTGTGTGATTCCACTTCAGGGAGGTACTTGGAGTAGTCAAATTCATAGAGACACCAGAAAGTAGAAAGGTGGTTGCCAAGGGCTGGGAGAGGGAGAAATAGGGAATTAGTGTTCAGCTGGTGAAGACGGAAGTTGCAGTTTTGCAAGAACAAAAGTGTCCTGTGGAAGGTCGGTAGTGAGGACTGTGATACCGTGTGAATGTACTTGATGCCCCTGAGATGGGGTTAAGGGCACGTTAGGGACGGAACTCTCCAAAATTCACACGTTGAAGCCCCCAATGCAACTCTATCTGGAGATAGGAGCTTTGAGGACGTAAATAAGGTTAAATGAATGCATCCATGTCTGGATGTCCATCAAGAGAAAGAGACCCCAGGGTTCTCTCCGGTACACACAGAAGAAAGGCCCCCCACGAGCCAGGAAGGAAGTCTCCACCTGAAACCAGCCCTGCTACACCTTGATGTCAGACTTCCAGTTGTTGGGGCCATACAAAAATAACTTTGTATTGTTTAAGCCACCAGACCTTGCCGTGCTTTGTTTTGACAGCCCTTGAAACTAACGCAGATGGAAAATTTTATGTGCTGTGTATTTTACCACTGTTAAAAACCTAGTTTGATTTGGTTTTCTGTCTGTTGTCTATGACCTGAAAACTCCTCCTTATGAGCGACCAATTGAAATCTCATCAGTCATGTTAAGAATCCCATGCAGCATCTGTGTTAATTGGAATAATCTCTAAATTTTTTCAGGGAGGTTTTGCTACTTTCCATCGGGGCACCCCAGGCACCCACCTGACTGGCTGGGCTCTCAATCTGGCTCTAAACTTCTCGTGACAGAAGTGACCCCAGCCTCCTTCTTAAACAGACCAGCAGGTTCCTTTGTTAAAATCGTGGACATCATGCCTTAAATCCCTGCTTCTTGTGCCCAGAAACGTCTTCCCAGGAAGATGTAGCCTAAGGCAGCCTTGGGAAATAAGTGTTCCCTCTCCTCAGAGCCCTCCTTTTCCATTTCCAGATGTTCCTATTTGGAAAACTTCCCTTATCTGTCTCTTTAAGTGCCAACACTCAGGAAGGGCCCGGCCCCACTAAAGCCCTAGGCTTTCCGCTAAAGGGATTTCACACTATCAGGACTAACAGGCCAGCCTATTAGATTGCAGAAATCCTTTCAAGGCAAGTTGGGGTTTATTTGTAACTTATCTGAGAAAAACATCACAGAGTGTATTTGTAGCCAGGCATCCTTGAGCAAGAAGGTTAACAGATGAAATAACTTAACTAGTTTTCTTTTTTCCCATGATTCTCCAAAGAGTGGAAGGCTCCACTCCACCTCCTCATCAGAGTTTTTATTCCCCAAAGCCTGTGACACTGCTCACATTTGCACACCTGTTTGAAGCAGAGACAAAAAAATGGATCCCACTTACTGAGCCTGTAGTCTGTGTGGCCCCTATACTTAGTAGAAAGCCTTGCAGTTGGGTTATCCTATTTATGCCATATAGTAAGCTGCGAAATAAATCTTACCACCCCTATTTTACAGATGAAGTAACTGAGGCTGAGAAAGTGCAAGCCACTTGTCTACCTTTACTCACCTGGCCAGTTGGTAGAATCAGAATTTGAACTGAGATCTATTTGCTTCAAAAACTTGTACCCTTTTCTCTGTGACATACCGGCCCCAACTCAGAATCTCACGTGCTCTAAGATAGGCCCTTCTGGATACTACACCTCGGTATGGCCTTTACGGGGTTGGCTGATTTATTCCCGCCCTGATTCTTCAATAAGGGGGGAATTCATTGATTTCCTGGACATCTCAACTGGGCTGGCCACCAGGTGCTTTTCGTCATGTATCTCTTGTAGGTATTAGGCTCTGTTTTCCTTATTAGATAATAAAGACTGAGACTCAGAGAAGGTAAAGTATTTTCCCCTGGCCACACAGCCAATAAGGAGCTGAGTGAATTCCAGCCAGGCCTGATTCCACAGCCCGGGCACTTGGCACTGAGCAGTGCTGCCCTTTACCAAGGGAATCAAGGGACAGTGGCACTGTCGTGGCAGCTTCAGATAATAGCATCTTACCTTTTTCATAGTCATTTACAGAGCGATTTCACCATTACCTGGCTGTATATCAAAAGTTAAACAGAGAATAGATTCTCGGATGCCATCTCCAAAGAATTTGATTCAGTAAAAATTTACCAATTTTTACATGAATTTACCAAGTGAAAATTTACCCATTTTTACCTAAATGGAAAAATGAGGTTAGAAAACAGGATCTAGGATGGGAGGTATATAGTACTTTAAGGCCAGGTTTTCAGGATAATCTTCTAGAAGTAAAATTGTTGAGTCAAAGGGTAAGCATACATTTATGGGGTGTGTGTGTGAAGGACTCCTACGCCTAAATTCCTATGGTAAAGTCCTAATCCCCAACACGAACTGTATTTGGAGTAGAGGTCTTTACAGAGATAACTAAGGTTAAATGGGGTCATAAGAGTGAGGCCCTCATTGAGTATGACAGGTGTCCTTATAGGAAAAGGAAGAGACAGCAGAGATGAGTGTGCACAGAGGAAAACCCCATCTGGAGGGAAGAAGCAGGCAGCCTTCTGTAAGCAAAGGAGTGAGTCCTCAGGATAAACTAATCTGCAGGCACCTTCCTCTTGGACTTTCAACCTCCAGACCCAAGAGAAAGGAAATTTGTGTTGGGTAAGCCACCCAGTCTGGGATATTTTGTTACAACAGCCCTAGAAAACTAAGATAGTATATAATTTATTTATGTTTCCAAATTGCCTTTCAGATGTTTTGGCCCAATTTGTGCACTTCCAGCTGTCTAAGAGGGTCCATCTATCTCCCACATTGCTTGCTATGAGGCTTTTAAAATCATTGCCAAAATGAAAAGTATATTTGTTATTTTCGCTTGCCTCATTTCTCCTCACTGAGGGGGGAGTATTTATATTGGCTAGTTGTATTTCTTTTTTTCCAGTCATTTGCTCATCATTCTGTCAGAGAGCTTGGTTTTTTCATTTTTCCTACAGCATCTTTATATAACAAAGATATCCTCTCTATACCAAAAGCATCTATTTTAAAGATAAAAGATAATATCTTTGATAATGTCTCCAGGTTATGATTTTTTTTATTTAGTTTACATTATATATTACAAACCTATTAATTTCTTCTCTTTTCAAAATGGTGCTTTCCGATGTCTCACCGCCTACAGCACCGTAGAAATACAGAAATGAACACATATTTTTCATCGAGTTATTTTTTTCTGTAATCTATTTAGGGGTAAGATGTATGGTAATTATCTTCCCTCTACCAATGATGAACCAATTGCCCTAATACCTTTATTGAATAATCTGTCCTTTCCCCTAGTTTTCGAACGCCCTCTTTATTATATGCTAAAATGTTATAAAATGCTTGGATCTATTTTTGGCCCTGCCATTCTGTTCCATTAGTCTGTCTATTTTGTTTAAATTACATGTGAGCTATTGTTTTTCCTCCTGTAGAACACGTGTTGCTTCCAAATGCTACATAAAGAAGAAAAGGAGCCCCCGAGTTTAGTATTTGCCCAGATTTCAATGATTTTCTCTATTTGCTCTCCATCTCTTCTGTAATGTAAGCAGAGGAGGCGTGCACTCACTTTTTCCTTGATGTGCTCTAATGATGATAAGACTCGAACCTTCTTCGTATTCAGGTTTTTAATTCTCTGGTATTTACTGGAATGCCATTAATCGTTTTAATCACAGTAAACTCATTCGATAGTAATGTGCGTGCTCTAAGAATTTAGATAGCCCTTCCATTTTAATTTCCCAATAATTAACTTTACCATTATTTTATAGCGTTATCAGTGCTGAGAATAGAACCTCGCAGATGAACTTTAAGAAAACACCATTCTTTTGAGTGGCGGGTGTGCGGGGGGAGACACAGTGTCCCAGAATACAGATGTTTCTTAATTGGTCTTGATGCAGCTGCGGGATGCACATTCCATGTGGAGCTCATGCTGCCTGGAAGTGGAGAAATGCTAACTCCCTGAACGCTTCCCCGGCCTGTGGCCAGTCTTCCTTCTTCCCCTGGAACTCATTCACCAGGCAAAGATCCTGGCAAAACTTTATGAAATGGTTCATTACTTAGGGAGAGAGGGCAGAATTTAGGAGGGGAAAACAGCAAAGTGGCCCCAGGAGTTACAGGGTCATGAGGAAGGGAATGTCTGCTGTGTCACTGAGGCCTGGGGCCAGAAACCTCCAGCTGGGGATCTAACAGATTAATGGTGACCTGGTACAGAGACGGGCTGCTCTCACAAGGATAATCCAACTCCCCAGATGTCTGATGTCTATTTTGTTTACCTGGGTTCCATATTAGCCTTTATAAGTGTGACTTGGTGACCTTGGAAAAGTCTCTTCACTGCTCTGAGACTCAGTTTCAACTGTAAAATAGTAATAATCATACTTTTCTGGGATGGCAGAAAAATTTGAGCGAATATTTTAAGCTGATCTGCAGCAGAGTGGCTGAGACAGTAAATTGCTTTAAAATCATATCTTCATTATTAAGACGACTATTATAATCTTATGGTAAGGTATTCATGGTAGAATAGAAAAGGCGAGAGAATTAAGCCACAAAGATCAGACGCTGAGTCTCGACTCTGCCCTTATTGACTGTGTGACCTGGAAAAAAATTACACAATCTTTCTGGGATAGAGTCTCCTGATGCATAAAGCAGTGACTGGTAATCCCACAGCAATCTATGTCTTAGAGTTTTAACGAGAATAAATTATCCAATGGTTGGGAAAGATCTTTGAAAACCCTCTAGGTGTTATTTGCCTTTCAAATGTGGGGTATTATTACCCCTTAGAGACCTCCTAGCAAGCCCTGCAACCTGGGAGATGTTGCTACCCCTGACTCTGAAATTATCTAATGAAAGAATTCTCATGGTCCCCAAAAAGAGCAAGGAATAGTAGGAGGGAAGTTAGTGTAAGTTTTTAATTCATTTAGGAAGAACTTTCTAACAATTGGGTGTGTGATAGAATTCATGTGGGAAAATTTTCCAAATAGCCCGAGCTACCTAGTGAGATGCTTAGCTCTCCCATGACCACCTTCTTATAGCATAAAAAAGAGAGACGATTCCTTGTGGGTGCTGTTAGAGAATTTATTCACCCAACAAACATGTAACATTTTGTCCTAAGAGTTTATCACATGTAAACTCTGGGATAGAGGTATAGACATCAAAGTCAAAGTAGATTTTTTTAAGTTGTTTTTATAAAATTTATTTTTTATTTGCATATATTCATGGGATACAAGTACAATTCTGCCACAGTGCACAGTGATGAATTCAGAGCTGTCAGTGAATCTGTCAATAACTATCTCCCCTCTTTCCACGCACTCCCCTCTGAGTCCCCACTGTCCATCACGCCACACTCTGCTTCCCTATCTGCACATTCTTTATAAGTGAGAAGATGTAGTATTTGCCTTTCTGTCCCAGAGTTGTTTCATTTAAGATAATGACTTCTGGTTCCATACATGATGCTGAAAGGGGTATGGTCTCATTGGTCTTTATGGCTGAGTAGTATTCCATTATATAACTATACTACGTTTTCTTTATCTGGTCTTCTACTGATGGGCACTGTGGTGGATTCTTTTGCTATTATAAATAGTGCTACGATAAACCTAGAGGCCCAGGTATCTTTTTTATATATTGATTTCTCAATGTTGACAAAGATTTGATCCAGAATCAGTTAGGATCCTTATAACAGCAACAGAGAGAAATGGCATCATTCAGCTCAAAAAAAAAGGAAAGTATCAAGGAGTTTGTGGCATTGGGGAAAGAGTAAATACTCAAGGGACCCAGGAGGGAGGAGTGAGGATGGTAGATGGATCTTACAGGTAGGAATAAACACATGCTGCCGGAAGGACAGTTTCATTTCAGACTCTTATTATATTCTTTCCCTTCCCTTAAGATTCAAATTTCCTACAGAAACAATCTGATCTGACCTAATTTAATTGCCTATCAGAGGGTTGGAAAATCATTATCAGTTATTTCATCAAGACCACATGGGCTGAGAACCTTGGCGGTTCTCCCAAGGAGCGAGTGTTGTTGCCAAAATAAGGGGAACCTGGGAACACACACACACACACAAAAGGCAGATGTATATCACATTCTCTGCCCTCAAAGAGTCACAGCTTAATGGGAAGGGAGGCCGATGAACAGAGTGCAGAGCTGTGGGGATGCAGGAGGGGGATCAGCTACCTGGCTGTGGGGCTGCTGTAGAAGGAGGGGTGAGAAGAATTTTATTAGAAGGGAAGAAAGGGAGAGAAGAGGAGAGAAGAGGTTCTAGTCCTCCTTCTGACTGTAGGGTCCCTTGGTTCTGAGCATTGAGGCCCTGGAGCCTCGTTGCTTTCTGAAGCTTTCCATTTTCTATGCTTTTGCTTCGTTTTTCCAATAGATCAGAATCTTCCTACATGTGAGAGAGGGTCTCACAGTCCTTGCATCAGCGCTTCTGGCACCAAGGCATACGATTGTCGGACTGAACTCACATATGACAGAGCCCTGGAATCAGTCTTACCTGCTCCTTTATGCAGTTGAGGAGACAGGAGTCCAGTTGGCCTGAGTAACTTGCCCACCGCCGCTCAGCAGATTCTAAGCGTGGAAGTGAAGTGAACTGTTTAAAAGCTCTTGGAAAGTTGTATGAACCTTTCTTCTCATTTTAAAATAAGTGCTTGATATATGGGGTCCAACAGTCAAGTTCACAAGCTCATCCTAGAAAATGTGCTACATGCACACCTCACTGCTGAATATGACCATGCCCACCTGCCGAGTACTCCCCTTGAGAAGCTATACGCCAACACTAGCACGTAGCCCACATCTCAAAGCGCTTTTTCTAGGATGAGTTTACAGACTTAATTATCAGACCTTATATGACTAGAGCTCTGACGGTCATTCCAGGAAAAGAGTTCCACAGTTGCTTTGTGGGGTGCACTAGGTGCTGGTATTGGTGCACAGTTTCCCAAGGGCAGTACTTTGAAGGCGACCACAGTGATCATTCAGCAATGAGGTATATAGCATCCTTTTTCTAGGATGAGTTTACAGACTTAACTGTCTGACCTTGTACATCCTTGACCAGAGTATTAATGTAAGTGGAATGGGTCCTAGAAACCTAAATGCCTAAGGGGCTAGAACGAGAACACAGATGTGTGAGTTGGATGCATTCAGGGCCCAAGACAAAGAAGAGTGGTGGTGACCATGAAGAACCAGGCAGCATGTACCTTTCAAAGGAGGAAGACACTCCTTGCCTCATGCCCAACCAGCAATGGGAATGTTAGTTCAATGATGACAGAGCTTCCAATTTTCAAGAGAAGGTAAAAATACAGATTTATGTAATATAATCTTGTGAGTTTTTTAACATGGTAGCAATCAATTACAATTTTTTAAAATATAGGACAAAAAGTTATCCTACTTAAAATAAGACAATTTTTAAAAAATGTCTCAATTGATGCTATCTCTTGGTTTAAAGGTCTGGTCTACCATGAAACTGTGAGTCCTAATAGAGAAGGGTTCAATGTAGAAAACGTTCCTTCAGTATAGAAACAGGAAAAGAAAAGCTTGGGCCTTTTGTTCTGGGGACAAACGATGGAAGGTCGAGTAAGGAAGAGATGAGGAAATGCGATGGCAGGATTCTTACTGATTGCTCATCTCCCTGCTGGCATGTGGTCAGCTTTTGGCAAGGGGCGTAGGAGCCAGGAATGGAGATATCCAGACAGGGGGTGGGGGGGACCCGAGAACACTTTTCTAGGCATTGCTTGGGCAAGACTACAAGGCTCTGGAGAACCTTCTGCATTTGGCTCAGCACCACAGGCAAGCATCGTACTGTACTTGTATAGTACAGAAGCATCTGGGATAATAGGTCTGAGGAATAGTTTTGTGTCCCTAATGCCTGTTCATGGAGGAACGAGGATATATCAGGCAGGTGATACAGAGGGGCCAAGCACAGGTAACTGGAAGCAACATAGAGTCAGTGGTTGCAAATTATAGGGATCTTGTTTAGAACCAAAGATTTCAGCTGTGGAAATAGCACAATATTGCAAGGACCCAGAGAGATCTTAGAAGACATTATACGGGGAGGGGAGCCTCAACTCACCCTGAGAGTCTACAAGAGATCTAGAGAAAACCAAATAGCCCTACGGACAGGAGGGCATGAAAGCCTCACTCCCTCCAAGACCATGAGCATTTACATAAAAGAGTGACAATGTCCCCAAGACTCTTCATACCAGAAGAGATGGCCATACAATTACTGACAAGATCCATTTTTCACCACTATCCTGTGGGACTGACTAAAGGCTCCCGAGGGCAGTGAGGAGAGTGTTAAACAGTACAAGAATGTGGTATATGTGTACCATGGATACTATTCAGCTGCAAAAATGATGGAGACTTTGCATCCTTTGTATTTACCTGGATAGATTTGGAGAACATTCTCCTAAGCAGAGTAACTTAAGAATGGAAAAGCAAGCATCCCATGCAGTCATTACTAATCTGAAACTAATAGATCACAGCTTGGAGAAAAACACCGTGAAATTCAAGGGTGGGGAGGACGCTCAGTGAATTCTGCCCATCAGGTACAATGTCTGGGAGAAGGACTTAACTACAACTTGGACTTTGGACTTTACCTTATAAACACAAATCATGTAACCTAATTGCATATACCCTAATATTAACCAGAAATGGTTTTTAGTGTAAAAAATTTACAAACGCCACCTTTCCCTAGTATGGTTTGTTTGATACACAGGCCAACCCAAACACAGCTGCTAGGCTCATTCTGATGCATGGAGTAACAACATGAATCTATTCTTTAACACAAGAGGGAACTGAGGCCCAGAGAGGACAAACGTCTAGGATCACAGAGTGAGTTTGCGCTTCTATCCTTTAGTATGCTTTTGACTGCTGGTAACAGACGACATGGATAAAGGTAATTTTAAAAAATAGGGTTTATTTTTGTCAATAACTGGAATTATAGGGTAAGCAGTTCCAGGAGCCATCTATGAACCAGAAAACAAGGTCTTGGCAGACACTGAATCTGCTGGTACCTTGTTTGGGGCCTTCTCAGTGTCCAGATCTGTGAGAGATACAGTCCTGTTTGAGCCACCCGGTCTGTGACACATTGTTACAGCAGCTGTAATGGACTAAGACAGCCTGTTTCTTGGAAATTTAGCAAAAATAGCAGAAAACATTTTAATAATCTTCTAAATGAGTCTTTTGTCTAATTTTCAAATCTAATAATAAAGTAATGTATAATGATCTAATACATGATATATAATAATGTATTATTTATGTATTATATTATAAGCTACACATGGATTTATTATATGGTATACATTAGATGCATTAGTGCATATCGAATATAAATTAGATTTATGGTTTAGAGCCATTCATGGTTTAGAGCCATGGTTTACGAAGGCTTTCATAGGAATCTCACCATTCAATAAGCTCAGCGCCACCACCCTTATGTTACAGATTATGAAATTGAGAACCAGAGAGGTTTATCATTTTGCCCATAGTTACTCAACTACAAAGCTGTCAGTCGGGCAGGCAGGCACAGTTTACCAGACTGAAGCAGAGTCCCCATCCAAAGGACTTGTCTTTGTATTCAAATCCTTTATCGATTTAGGACACGCAAATATTCAGCATGGCCCACTCCTTTGAAGCTCATAGTACTTAAAAAAAAGAAAAAGAGCCATATTTAGGTCGCTCATTTTATTTTTTGTTCCCCTAGAGTTTTCTCTGGTGTTACACTAAAAATATGTCATTCTATTAATGTCTTTTTTATTCCCTTTCCCAATCCTCCAAAGCTTTAAAAGATTTTACCTTTGCCAAGTACAAAAATTGTCTTGATTTCTTAAAGTGACAAAAATATGCCCGGATGTTTGAGACGGGGTTCTCCCAACCTCACAAATAAAACCAGTAGCTACTTGAGTCTCAGGTATCTCTGGAGAGGAGGCCCAGAGAGGGCACCCCAGCTCGGTAGTCAGCTGTATTGATTTAGCTCAGAATCTAATTTTTGCAGTCTTACCTCGGTGCCCAACGAGGAAGGGTCAGGAAAGAGCAAGTGCCCTCATCTGTACTCAGCCAGTGCCTGCTTCTGGGATACCAGTCAATGACCTTGGGCGAGTCTTTTCGCCCTTCTGAACCTCTCAGATAACCCACTTGCAATCCACGCCCAATCATGACCCAAATCCCAGGATTGTCATGTGAATGAGAAGCACTGATGAGATGCTTGGTGTGTGACAGACACTCAGTGACTAGTACTTGCAGTTGTTATTGTTCCAGGGACCCTGGCTAAGGCCCTGGGGGGGTGGTAGCAACTCTCAGGCCTCTAATCTTCACTGCTCCCAAGGAAGGGCAGGTAGAGGAGAAAGGACAGGGAACAAGAACCCCTGTCAGATAAAGACCAGTTAGCAAACCCAAAGAGAGAGAAGTTCAAACGAAGACCAGTGAGCAAACCCAAAGAGAGAGAAGTTCCTGGCTTCAAATGTTAGGACTGCATTGTATAGATATAGAGGAAGGGCGAGGCTTGGTTCATATGTCCAAGGAGTGGAAGCTGCAGGAGAACAAGTCTCAGGTGAATATCAGGACGCAGGTTCTCACGGAGATAGCCAGAGTTAGGTGAGGCTGCCTGGCAGGGAGAGCGCTGTGTCCCCTTGGGTTACTGAAACAGAGATGGTCACCACTTGTAATATAGACACAGCCTTGTTTTTGTATGTTTGCATGCCGTCATGAC
The DNA here is from genome assembly GCA_963574655.1 of Perodicticus potto. NCBI lineage: Eukaryota > Metazoa > Chordata > Mammalia > Primates > Lorisidae > Perodicticus > Perodicticus potto. The sequence continues at coordinate 4,955 of CAUYRH010148191.1, read as the reverse complement.
ATGGTTTTGAGACCCTGGCTAGCAGCCGTCACTTTCTCTTCTGCAGAAGCTGTTGAAATCCACGCCTCCAATCACTTCCCCGGCTGGGTTCTCCCACACTGGAGTACTAGCCACTCACCCTTACTGTTCCCAGGCCAGATCCCGGACGACTAGGGACGGCCTCTACGCCGCAGAGCACACTGAAATTGTTCAAACTAGCCAGTACCAAACCTGCTGGCCCTGCCTCTTCCTTTCCTTCTCCTAAAAATCACAGTAAAGGCTTGTGCCCATAGCTACCTTCTCACTGTCTCATGACCAGCCCTGGTGCTCCTCTGAGTGGCCCTGCCCGGCAGGCTTCTTCTTCTCAGAGAACTAGAAGTATAAAAAACCTTTGACCTGGCCCGATATTTTCTTCTTGACCTGTGTTTGGTCTTACCATACCTCACCAAGGTAATATGATTAAAACACCACTACTAGGGCGGCGCCTGTGGCTCAAAGGAGTAGGGCACCAACCCCATATGCTGGAGGTGGTGGGTTCAAACCCAGTCCCGGTCAAAAAACAAAAACACCACTACTCAGGGAGGGGAGGAGGGAGGTCACAGGGGTTTCACGTGTAAAGTGACTAGATCAGTGTGGTTCAAACCCGGCTGCATTAGAAAACACAGATTTCCACTCCCCTGGGTCTGATGGGGGGGTCTGAGGTGGCCCCTAGGTAGTCTGGTTAAAAAGCCAGCTCCCAGCTGATTCTGCCCCCACGGCCCATGAACCTGTTTCCTTCAGACCCAAGATTCTGTAGTCATTAAGAATAGAAGAAAATAGAGATCACTAAAGGAGTGAAAATAGTCATGTTAATTCGATCCATGCCATGGTTTACAAAGGCTTTCAGAGTCTTTCCCTCAGTTTACCTGTGGGGCAATTTTAGGGAATGGATACTGACTTGGTGAGGGTTGGGTGAGGGGGACGATCTGAGCAGGCCCCTGCCCTCCAGGGTCTGAAAGCCAGCAAGGGAAAGGGTAAGACTCAACCCTGTTGACTTTGTCTTCAAAACCCCGTATCTTTCTACTACAGAACAAGGAAACCAACTGTTAAGACACTCTTATTATGATGAGTAAAAAAAGAGAACAAACCTATCAATAATAACATAATATGGTCAGTGGTATCTCTCAGTCACTGGCTTGTTGAATCCCATTATTCCCCAGTGAATTGGGGGGCAACAGCTGCAGAGACTCATGGGATTCAGGTGCGTCCAACCTCAAGGTCATTTCCATTAATAAAACACTGCTGGGGTTTGTACTGGATGCTGACCAAATCGAAACCCCTACTCCTTGGGATTGCGCATCTTTCTTTATTCTGGCAAATCCAACCCATCTGAAGAAGCTGGAGCTTTGAGTGAGGACCAGCTCCTTCCGTGGCAAATTATTCATGTATTCAGGCAGTGCTTCGGCACCAAGTAGCACAGCTGATTGCGTGCAGAGGGCTTGACTCTCTCACTTCAGAGCTTGAGGAACAGAGTCAGAAATTTAGTCTCAGGCTCAAGGGAAAGGACAGATGCAAATCCACACAGACCCTCCTCCAAGAAGCAAATGCATATGTAGTAAATGAATATGTAATTAAATTAATAAATTAAGCATTATAAGTCAACCTCTGATTATTCATCTGAGTCCCTCCGGCGCCCTCCCATTGGCAAACACGAGGCATCGACTTACTGAAGCATACGAGTGTATACTAAACACCTCAAAATGTCAGGCTCGTGGAGGAGCTGAGACTCAGGTTCAGGGATTTGTCTGGTGTGCCCTAGTTTACAAGTGGCAGAAGCCAAGCTGGAGCCCTCTGGAAAATCAGATAGATCTATGAAGTTAAGTGTCCAGCCTGGAACAGTGCCCTGTGTGGCAGGCACTAGTTAGATCTAATCCAGGTAAACCTCTAATTCCAAAACCCATGTCACTAAGCTTCTAGGGCAAGCACATGGTTCTCCCCGTCTGGATTCAGCAATGCCAGAAGCCGAGGCCTGGCATGAATCATTTGCAGATCCGGGACCCACACAGTGGGTATGCTTCATGCCAGAGAAGCCCGGGACCAGAAGCTCCTTGCTTTGATAGGAAATTCAAAAATAGAAGCAATTGAAGATCCCTCAATTCTCTGTGGCCAGGGAAGAACCCTCTGGCACAATTTCGCTTTGCAAGTCCCTGATATGACCTAATTTAACTTCTTTCATTTGCATGATAAATGAAAATGCCAGAATGGGGTCCCAAAGGGCTTTCTCCACTCACTGACAGGCACCTGGGCCCCCTGGTTGCCTGAGGGGGGGCAGCAAGAGGTGGTACCTCTGTTGAACCCAGCCTGAGACAATCTTCACCCTTCACATGGAGATGCGTTGGCTTCAGAACTAGCTGGTGTGCAATTTCCTCTGCTGCAGAGAAGACATTTGCAGCCCGGGTCCTGTTTCTAGAAGGAACTTAAGGAAGAGAGAGTCAAGCAGCTCTAAGTTGGACTACAGATGTGCAAAGCGCCAGCACCAGAATCTCCAGGGCACGTACTGAGCCGCCAGTCCAGACTCCACCCTCAGAAATTCTGATTCAGCAGGTTCAATGGAGCCCAGAAACTGGATTTTTCCCAGCCAACCCACTCCCTAGATGGGCTTTGGCTTCAGACCCTTCCCACCTCCACCTACGTGTCATCCTGGGAAAGTCATATGACTTCCTGAGCTCTGCTCCTTTGTGGGAATAGTACTTACCTCATAGGTTACAGTGAGACTTAAATGATAAAGTGTTATCTTAGTGCTCAGTGAGCAGGTAAAGGCTGGCCATTATGAAAAAGACTGTAAAACAGCTGAATTTTGGAAAGACGTGTTCTGTTTTTAGGACGCTTCCAGCCACACACACACAGCATCTGGAGGCAGAAGCTGTGGGTCCGAGGCCCCATACCAGCAAACAGAGTCTACACCCGTCTCCCAGCCTCTCAGGACTTCCGATTGCTCATCTATACAAGGGGAAGTTTTCTAACGCTCATCTCCCAGAGTTGCTGTGGGGAAGAAATGAAAAGCCTAGTGTGAGAAACAATGCTCTAAGTTATAAAGCACCTTGTGGATTTGCCGTGATTCCTGTAATAGGAGAAATAGTCTGAATGGGCACCACCGAGGTGACCTCATCGGCAGCCCTGATGCCAGCTTTCCTGAGCGCTGCACCCATCTGTATGCAGGCAATTACTGTGCAGCAGGCCTTCCCCACTGCTCCTGCACGCACGGTGCTCCCGCAATCTCGTTTACATTATTAATTTGCTTAGTAAACCCTTTCAAGTCAAGTTCGAGTAGAGGTGAGCTGGGGAGGCAGCCACCTAGGTGAATCTGTAGGGTGGAATAGAGTCTGCAAGGCAGCTTTGTGAAAGGCGGGCCCCAGGGTGCCGACAGCACACCTCCCACCCCCACCTCCCCAGGAGCTGGACGGCACCCAAGTTTCTGTGTCTTACTCAGTCTTCACCCCATCTCAGAAAAACAGACGTTTTAAAAAAAATTTTATCACTGTTTGTTTATTTCATTGCTTTAGGTACGATATGTCACCACTTCTATTACAAGTCCCCTAGGCTGCTTATTTTTTAAAATACCCCAAACTGAGTGCCTTAAACAGCAGATATCTCTTGTCCCACAGTTCTGGAGGCCAAAATGAAGGCGTGGACGGGGCCACACTCCTCAGAAGTCTGTAGTGGAGAATCTCCACTTGCCTCCCCCTAGCTTCTGGGGTTTTCTAGCAATCCTTATATTTCTTGGCTTATAATTGCATCACTTCAGTCTGAACCTCCGTGTTCACGTGCCCTCCCCCCATCCCTCCCACCGGTGTGCCTGTGCCCTCTTCTTACAAGGAAAGCAGGCATTTTGGGTTAGTGGCCCAAACTGCTCCAGATTCACCTCATCTGAACTTACCCTCTTTGACTTATCATAACACTACGTCCTAGTAAGCCCCTTGTACATTGAAAATATCATTAAGTTAAAAATATACTCAATATACCTGACCCATTGAGCTTGGCAGCTTAGCCCGGCCCACTGTAGAGGTGCTCAAAACACCTACAGTAGCCTGCAGTTGGGCAAAATCGTCTCCCACAAAGCCTAGGTTATAATAATAATAAATAAAAGTAATAAAAATAAAAGATCAACCTTCAAAGTATAGTTGCTACTGAATGCTTTTTTGAAGGTTGCATTCTGAGGTTCTGGGGGTTAAAGACCTCAGCGTATCTTTGTGGGGGGAACACGATTTAGGTCACAACACCCCCTAACATACAACGGCTTTATTTCCTTGCTTGTTAATGATCAGAATATAAGCTTCTTGAGAGCAGGGACACTGTTCATTGCTGTTTCTCCAGTGTCTAGATCAGAGCTTGGCATGTAAAAGAATTCCAATAATGATTCCTTAATTAAGGAATGCCTTCCAACCTATGTCCCGGAGGTTAGACAGTCCGGGGTTCCTACCTCAGCCCTGGTGCCGTTCTAGGTTTCTACACTAGTTTGCTGACCTCTCTGCAGACCTGCTTCTTCCTTGCTCCTAGAGGCAAAGCAACATTCACAGCATTATCATTTTAATGGAGCGTTCTGAAGCTGGAGCTCTGTCTGGTGCCTGCTCTGCATCCATTGACACCATTCCTCTAGTATCCAGTTTGACCTCTTTCGGTTCAACTTTTTGACCTCAAACAAAATATATCCTCTTGGAGACTTTGTTTACCAGTTGGTAGAGTCGGGTGAGGGTAGTACCTCTCAACCCACAGAACAGGGTTGTCAGCAGATGGAGCTACAGCAAGGTACTGAGGTGGACTGTGGAAACAAAACAGATACAGGATTCTTTTTTTTATTAAATCATAGCTGTGTACATTAGTGCATTCATGGGGTACAATGTGCTGGCTGCATATACAATCTGAAATATTTTCATCCAACTGTTTGACATAATCTTCATGGGATTTTCTCATTTATTGTATGAAAACATTTGTAATCT
>CAUYRH010148188.1:0-14353 GCA_963574655.1 Perodicticus potto | reverse complement strand
AGCTGGGGGGCCAGGGTTACAGTCAGGGGGCTACAGTGTGGTGACTGCCTAGTGCACATCGTAAGGGTTGGCATAGAAACAGCTTTGGAAATACAGTAACCTGGGAACTTCCTACAGGTAATGTTTTCACCATTGTTTGCCTATTGCTGGGGAGGGGTTGGGGTAAGTTTCTCATCATTGTGTTTAGCCATTGCTACCATTGTTTGGGAGTTGGGGCACTCAGAGAACTTCCCTGTTCTATTCTGAAACCTGCTTTTGAAATTAACCAGGGGGAGCATGAGGGGGACTAAAGCTAAAACAGGCTGAGAAAAAACTGGGTTCTTTAGGGGGGCTGCTGTTTATCATAGCAGATGATGGTGAACATGATCTGTATGCTTACTGGAAATAAGGATAGCTTCTTTTTTATTTTTTAGTTTTTGCCCGGGGCTGGGTTTGAACTCACCACCTCCCGCATATGGGGCCGGCGCCCTACTCCTTTGAGCCACAGGTCCCACCCAAGGATAGCTTCTTTTAATTGTTTATTTATCATTCATTTAAATTCTTTTTTAATTTATTGGTCCAAGTTCATTGAAGGTAATAAGAATGAGGTTAGGCTGTTTGCGTTTGTTAGGTAAAGTCCCTCTTACAGTTGTGCTCTGCTCCCCAGAGGTGTGCCATACATGGTAACCCCCTTCCCCCTCCTTCTGTCTTCCCACTTTCTTGATCCTCACATCGCCCACCCCCCCATTGAATTGATTTGATTTTTTCTTGGGTATGTTTTAGATCGTTTACTGGCTTCATATTAGAATTGAGTACATTGGATGCTTGCTTCTCCATTCTTGTGATGTTTTAATTAAGAAGAATGCGTTTCAACTCTATCCAAGTTAATACAAAAAATGTAAAGCCTCCATCTTTTTCATTGGCTGAATAGTTTTCCATGGTGTTTACAATTGCCAAAATGAGAAGCTGCTTTTTAAAAGTTTTTTTCCTGTTAATTTCTTCCATATGAGGATATCTTGATTTCTCCTTTGTTCCTGAAGGATGTTTTCACTACATATGGAATTCTGGACTAACGTTTCTTTTCTTTCTGGCCATTATGGTTTCTGATGAGAAACTGTATATGTTAGAAAGATTTGCCTTTACTCTGCCTTGTTTTCTTACCTGCATTGAGAGAGGAGCATCTACATTCAGCTTACTAGCTGCAGTCTCCTCTGGAAGTAACTTCACAGACATCTCCAGAAAGAAGATGTTACCAACTTTCTAGGTATTCCTTAATCCAACCAGGCTGACAGCTAAAATTAAATCATCACATGCAGCTTCATTAAAATGTTTTTCTGTCTTTTGCCAAATTTAAGAAATTTGTAGTCATCACTTATTTGAGTCCCTTTACAATCTCACCTTCTCTTTTGTTTTCTTTCTGGACTCTAATGACATACATTTTTTATATTTCATTATTATAACTTCATTGTTCTTGAGGCTTTGTCCTTTGAAATTCAGGTTCCCCAGTTGACCTATGTTGGCATCTTACGAAGAATGGTACTAATTATTGCTATGGGATGATGGGAATTCTCTCTCTCTGCTAGGTCCTTTCGTCTGGTAGGGGAAGGGACAGCGTGTTTCTGCACTTCCCAGGCCTCCACTGGGTGGGAGGCCTCATGGCCACTGGTGCTGGGGGAAGTCTGGGAAGTCTTGAGGCCCCAAGAATCCTCCTTTAATACCTTCCTGGTGGGGAGAACAAGGTGCATTACCTCTTTACTGCCAGGTAAATGGACATTCAGGCTTTTCAAATGGCTCCATTAATACTACGTGTGGGTCCTGGTTACCACCTGGAGGAAATGAATGTCTTGGAATCCAACTCAATTTTTCCTGACGCCAAAATTGTGGGAAAGGAGAGGAAGGTTTATGAATCTTGCCACAGCCGGGGGACTGTGGAAATCTAGGCTCCACTCTGTGCCTTTTCTGTGGTGTTTTCTTCAATAGATTGCTTATTGTGTGATAGTTTGTCTTGCTGAGTCCCTCTTTCCTCCTCCTACAGTTAGAAACAGTAGGCATTTGTTAGGACTTTAATGTTTATATGTACCCTTCGGCATCTCCAAGTTACTGTCTTCTCCAGCTTCAAGTTGGGAATGTATGAGACAAAAACAAAACCCTGGAAACTCATCCCTATGTTATTCCTCAGATACTGAGATTCCCAGCCTGCCTGCCTTTCTCTCTCCACCTTTCAGAATATGTTTGTTCTATATATAATATGCAGGGTTTTAATTGTACTTAGCCAGAGAAATTTTTAAAGAGGTCTACTCAAGGCAGAATTTATATATGTGTGAGTATGTAAATATGTATACACATACACAAACACATATGCACAAAACACGTAATACGTTTATATAATAAATTTAATGATAGTAATTGTCTTTGAAAAGAATGGGACTTAGGATCAAATATAACCAGATTTAAAGCATACGATAAAATATTAATGTCCAATTTGAAGTGGTATATACTGGGATTTGCAATGAAACATCTACATAATTTGCTGTATGTTTATGATTTCCCAAAAGAAAAATAAAAATTTACATTTGTAGAACACTGTGTATAACATTAAATCATTATAACTAAAAATCTAGATAAGACAGGCAATTTAAAAAAAAATTCTATTTAACAAAATTGATTGAATGAATAGAAAATTTGAAAGAATGGATAAGTGGAAATTGTAAAAATATTTTGTACTAAATAGAATAAACTGAGATGATTTCTTTCTGAGTTCTTAAATACCTTCAAAAAGTAATTTTCATGTTGTTTGAATTATTTAAGTACATATGAAAAGTTGTTAAACTTTTCAACTTTTTATCATTGGCTATATAGCTTTGCAATGCAATTAAATTTAAAAGTCCTAGTGGGATAAAACTCTAAATAAATAATTAGCAAATATAATTCACCAATGTGCTGAAAGAAAAATATATCTTGGCAAAAGTAATATTCAGTCCTGAAAAGGCAATGTGTGTTTAATACCATAGATGTAAGTTACTGGGAGTCATTCTAAGTTGTTAAAAATATGTGGTAGATCAACTTAAAAGTATAAATTCATAAGGGAAAATAAAAAATTTGTAATGTGATAAGACTAATTTACCCTCACCAAAAATAATTTACTAATTATAAATTGTAATGTGATAAGTCTAATTTACCCTCACCAAAAATAATTTTTTCAGTGAAGAGTTCAAACATTAATCAAAGACAAATGCGTGAAAAGTAGTATGTAGGTGAGCTGTGGCCTAATTGGACAATACAGAGTAAAATGTAGTATGCCCCCCGTGTTCAAAAAAATACATATTTTGTTAATGGGAGGAATTAGGCTGAGAATTTAACTAGATGTCATAAACTTGAGTTATTGTTCCTCTTTCTGATTCCCAAGGTCTGAGAATCTAGAAGTTTTTTTTGATTCTCTGGACCTCATTTTACACCAGTACATCCTACAGAACATGAGCTGTTACTAAAACAGTTGACCTGGAAACCCAAAACTCATGCATACTGCACGAAATCTGCTAATTCGTTTTCTGCTATTTCTGGTGTTTTACTGTTCACTGTGCCTGTACCCCATGTGCTCACATGTACACAGACGGCTTTGCTTCTCCTCTAAGTACAATTTAGAAGGACACGTTTTTCCGTCTTCCTCTATCAGTAAGTATTCAGCTATGGTCAAGGAGATGACCCTGGTTCATAGTCTTGAGAGAGAATGGCTATATCTGTTGAAAAGGTAATTTTTGAATTTTCACCCAGTCATGGTGGGCAAAGCAAACCATCCTTTGCTCAGCCCTTCTGTGGTATGTTCCAAGAATCTAGACATGAATCTCTGATCTTCCCCTTTTTCTTGAATTATTCAACTCTATGGTAACCTCCACCCTGACCCCCTAACTATTTGAGGAACCATTGTATTGTTTGATAAGATCAACCAAGAACTGTATGGCCAGAGGGCATTTGGAATAGCAGTATTCTAATTCTGAAAACTGTAAAAGTGATGGAACCCTCAATTAGGAAAACATAATGTACAGAGGTTTACTCCTTTGGTTTCTCTTGCCCTTCCTTGACGGAACTCCAAAGGAACAAAGTCAGGTTTTAGGATTGTAATTCACAGGTCATAGGTGATACGATTAGGAGAGGAAAGGTTGACTTCTCAGCCACGAAAGACTTACATAACATAGAGGAATCAGTAACAACAGCAGAGTATATATTTTGGTGAACTGTCATGTGTCTTCTGTTAGAAAGAAAAAGACAGTGGATTGGGATTGCTTATTTTGTCATTAGGGTTGTTGCTTTGAAAAAGACTTCTCAGATTGACTCAGGTAATTTCACATAATTTTGGTACGTTTACAATGTGAGCTGAAATTACTCTAATTTTTGTTTAATAATTTAGCAGCATCTGGTGACATATTTTTCTATGTTGATCAAAAAGTTTCTGTGAACTCTGTGGGTAGAAAACCACACTATTTTCCTCCAAAGAACGTGGATTCCTTCTGTCTTTGAGATCTCATATTGGACCTGCCAGGAATCCATACAGAAGACTGATGTTATAACTGTTAGAACTTGCAATCACACCGTTTTTTGTTAATGAATGGTGAACAGTTTTCAATCTCTAACTCTGGCACAGCCTAGTCCTGCCATCCATTGTTCTGCTTTCCCTTGCTATATGAACATAACTTAGATGACTTTCAGCATTTAATTCACATAGAACCTGTTTATAACAAAGATGCTTCACTTGTTCCTAATGTGGCTTTTGTCGGGGAAAGTCAGTTGACAACTCTTTCCAGCAAGTGCTATAATTCTTGTACATTGTTAACTTGGCCAGAAGTCACATATAATCAGTAGACAATTGATCTCTTATTCCTATTTTTAGAAGAAAACTCAACCTGTGCCACATCACTGATAGAATTAACTTTTAAGAGCTATCTATCTTTAAACATTACAGTTGCTTGTTTGGAACAAATTTACCAGAACATAGAAGTCATTTTTAGATGAAGGATAACAGTGTTGATTGTCTGTGGAATGCAAAGCTTTTTTTGGCACCCACTGACTAATAAAGTGCCAACAACAGGTACTCCCATTTAAAATAGTAACCAGACCATGTAATGTTTATATAGATAAGAGTAGCTGGGCTACTGACAGTCCCAGCCTTTCATTTTTTTCCTGTTCAGGAATGTGTCGTGCAAGAATAGGGAAGCATCTGTAGTGTGGTTATAGGTTATACGAATACATACACAACAGAAGCTAATTTGCAGCTACCCTCTCCCTGCCCCCCAATTCCCTGAGAATTGTGTTTTGAGTTTTTTAGTTGGAAGCTTAAAGGGTAAAGGGACAGGAAATAGAATTTAGGATTCCAGAAGGGAATAAGGAATTGAAGGCGGGCTATTGAGAGTGGTCTGTGGCGACATATAAACACAATTAGGGCCTCAGACTGACCACTGAGAATCCATGAACCAAAAGCTGACAGTAAAAATATTTGATGCCCTTGTGCAGAATGAGTTGTGGTTCCTATCCTAAATTTCATAGATAGCACAAATAGAACAAAGACAAACATGCACACCCATTGTGAAGCCGGTTCAGGGGAAGAAAGGTTATTAATAGCAAAGATGGTAAGGTTACACTTAAAGAAAAGACCTTCGTAAGGACACTATTGAGAAGCAGAGAATAAAAGGATCATAAAGGGAAACAGGCACACACAGCAGAGGGAATATTAGATTTTGTTATGTTGTAGAGTCCAATTTTTAAGGAACTACTATGATGACATCACAAAATCATACACAGATATTTTTGAACCTCACAGTTCATATTTTCCCTAAAGAATTGTATTAGTTAATTATGAAAATTTTTTTAAAGATTTTAATTTTATCAGCTGATTTATGCTCAAATGGGTTGTGAATATTCATGGACAATGTCATCATAGTTGTTCTTTTCTTGTGAATTGCCAATGCATCACGTGCCCATTTATCTACCACCATGTTAGTATTTTCTTACCTGTCTGAGGTATTTAAATTTTAATGATAAAAACCTTGTTCAATTTATTTTACTATTTGATTCATAGTTATTTTTCTTACATGTAGAAGCTGTAATATTTGATGCTAATAAGTTCTTACTGTTTGCCTTATTGTCTATTTGTCTTGTTTCTGTATTAAGATAAAAATTTGGAAGTTCTTCTATTATTTTCAAATTCACACAATACCCCTGCTCAAATATTTTATTTAACAGTATCTTTATAACATGCAACACAGTTAATATTATTTGGGATCCTACAATGATATTTTTAGGGCATCATTTTTTTTTATTAAATCATAGCTGTGTACATTCATGCAATTATGGGGTACAATGGGCTGGTTAACATAGCCTTCACCACATTTTCTTAGTTATTGTGTTAAGACATTCATATTCGACATTTAGTAGATTTAACATGTACCTTTATTAAACACACCATAGGTGTGGTCCCACCAATTACCCTCCCTCTACCCATCCTCCCCCCTCGTCTTCCCTCCCCCTCCTCTTTCCTCTTCATCCTGGGCTGTAGCTGGGTTAGAGCTTTCACATGGGCATGTGGGAGCTTATCAATTGGTTTCATAAGTAGGGCTGAGTACTTTGGATACCTTTTCTTCCATTCTTGAGATACTCTGCTAAGAAGAATATGTTCCAGCTAATAGGCTTATTTGTCTTGTTTCTGTGTTAAGTTAAAAATAGATTTTATTTGTAAAACATTTATTTCCCCAGATTTTCATGTCAAACAAAAACAAAGGGATATACGAAAATAATCAAGGAAATGATACTGTTTATTTTAGAAAGAGTGTGAGAGAAGAACTTGTTGAATAACATACTAACAGTATGGGAAATTTCAGGAAGGTACAAATTTCTTCAAAGCCATTACAAGCACTTTATCTTTTTAAACTATGTATGTGACAAAAAAGAAATAATGGTATCTGCGCTGCTGAGGAGCAATCTGAGCAGAAAAGCCCACTGTCAAAATATTAATTATATTCTTCCACATATTATATGGAATAACACACTCAGGGACATAGAATGCCAGATTTTTATAGCATTATTAGATACACATTATTTAATTATGTAATTAAAAACTACAGTTTTATTCATGTTTATGTAGTGTTTATGAATTCAACTTCTGAAATATCTTTAATTTATGAACTATAAATATTGTCTGTGAAACAATTTTAGGATAGTAAGGGACTTCATTCCAATTTCCTCAAAAAAGAAAGTGGAAAGAGTGAAGCTGGAATAGGTTATAAATTTTTGAAATTTTAGGAAGGTCATAAAAAGATGAGACTAATCATGTTTCCTTTTATATGGAGACTGGAGTAGGATATTCTGTGTTTGGACTGGGACAGGATCTATTCTGTCATAATTAAGGGATTATGTGGGTAAGAACTAGAGGAGGCTGCGACATCTAATGAAAAATGGCCTCGGGTCTCAGCTGGTTCTCTCTGATGCACCCGAAGGTCCGGGAGGGGGGTTGGAATGTCCAACAGAGTAGAGGAAAAAATAGCCTGAAAAAGGTCTAGATGGAAATCAACAGCTTAAAGAAAAAAAAACAAATAAAGGTAGAAAGTAACTACTAACTGCCCTGCAGACACCTTGTGGCTCAGCCCATCCTGATCGGTGGACGGTAACTTTCCCTCATTAAATCCAACCCAAAGAATTCTTTAATCTGTGGCTTAGTGAGAGCTTTCTTTCCTAAACAAAGAACTGCTTGTTTAGTTAAAACGTGAAACTGTTACCTTCTCACTTTTGCCTCCTGTATGCACGCCCCTAAGTCCCTATTAAAGGGCCTTGAATATTCAACTCCCAATGAATGGTGCTGTAGTTAGCCGCCTAGGGTCTAATAGCTGTCCTCTCTCACACGTCAAAACACTGGGCACTGGGCATGTGTATGTGAATTTTGCAGCCCCTTCTCTCCATTTGTCTGCCAGATCTGGGTTATGTTTTGGACCCAGGGGATGGTCAGATAAACTCCTTGTTAGAGACTCTTGATACTCTGTACTGTGGCTCAGTTCCCAGGTGGCAACAGAATTACGGGTTATTTTTGTAACCTCCACAGGATCACGAGGGTGTTAACAATAAAGTTGATATAGAATTATGTGCTTCAAAGTTATCTGTGTAACAATCATTGAAGAAACACTTTCATTAAAATAGTAATATGTTTAAGAATACTATCCGAGAACTAAGCCAAAGCTTTTAAGTAAACTATGTTAGTTGAACATAATTATCATAGTTGTTTAATAAGTACTTATTAAATTATAATCAATAATTACACATATGTAGCTATGTACGATAATGACAATGATAATGATAACAATTGTAATAAAATGACTTTAAAAATCAAGAAAGCAACATGCATTGCATTGAGCATTTAAAATTCTTTGTCTGATTTAGTCTTTGTAAAAATCCTATATAGGAAGTACTAATAATACCTCTCACACATGTTTATATTTAGATTTTTTTTTTTTAAGCTCAGACTAAAAATGTCCAAAGACAAAGAGGTAACAGGTGGCAAATCAGGGTTATTGTTTGATTTTATTATGTAATGCTGGTTATTAACCATCACTTCCTTTTTACCATAGGTGATAAAATTGTATTTATGAAATCAGGACAATAATCTTGACCTTCAGGAGAGTGGTTATATATGGGAAGGTGGAGAAGAGCTAGGATGAGGCACATAGAGAATAGATATTATGTGCTAAGTTCTCCCCAAGTTGGGTGGTAGATTCATGAGTGTTTGCTCTGTATTTATTACAATATGTGGCATCTATTCTTCACATAACTAGAAAATAATAATAAAACCAATTTTATAGTTTCTACATATTTTTGGAAATTTAAAAATCCACTTAGATAATATAAATATAGGACACACGTGGATGCATTGGGGCCAACCAAAACTTTGGACTAAAAATGCTGCGCCTATGGAGGGCAAATGAAAGTTGGTTTAGGCTTTTCTCTGACCTCACTGATTTAGAATATTTCCTGATGAACAAACTTAATAGAGAGTATGTGTTTTAATCTAGCGTCTAATTTTTCTTCATAGGCTATACAATTTTAAAAAGCCCAAAACTTTGCCTATAACACCTAGAATCACTTTGTCCATGAGTACTTAGTCTAATATTTTATTGAATTGTAAACAGAAAAGTCAGCCAGTGGTCCCTTCTCTGACTTCCAAATGGATTCATTAGGGTCTTGCAGGCACAGACACAGCACACAGAGACCTAGGGATGGCAGCACCGTGAAAACACAAGAGAAAAGGAGATGCTGGTGTTAGGGGGAAGGTAATTGATATATTACTTCTTAGTAATCTTACTTCGTAACTCTTGCTAACTAGCTGGAGAGAAATATGGTATGCAGAGAAACACACAAAACTCTAAAAAGAAAACCCTTTTTTAGGGTTACATAAACATTGAATACGATAAAGTATTTAATATTCAGTCTAAATATCTTTTAGTCCACTTTTAAAATTCATGACTAGAGGTTTTATACTTGTATTTAATGTAAATGAATAACAGAAGACTCTAATTTCTGAAACAAAAGAATTCTTACATTTTACTAATAGTAAGTTAATTTCAGGTATTTACATCTATAATTCTAAATATTAAGTGCACTGTTTTTTTTAAAGAAATTTTAAAACAAACGCATTGTTACTTAAGTCTGAAATGAAGCTAAAAATTAATTGTTAATATAAGTTTATAACAAGTAAATTTAAGTTTTCTACAAGAAACGTAGAAACTTTTTCAATTTTGTTCCATAGACAGATTAGCGTAATTAAGAAATTTTATATTGTCTTAATTTTTCAGAAAGTCCTCAAGAAAGCTGAACAATTTGACAGCTGTATTGGAATTTTGAGAAAGTCCTCCAGAAAACAGAATAGTTTAACAGCTACATTGTGATTTTATTTTTTTTATTTTTACTTTTTTTTTTGCAGTTTGGCCACGGGCAGGTTTAAACCCGCCACCCTCGGTATATGGGGCCAGTGCCCTACTCGCTGAGCCACAGGCACCACCCAGTGATTTTATTTCTATTACCATATGCTATGTTTGGGGTATGGTTGAAGTTTATCTCCAGCTGTTGGAGGTAGGGCCTCCTGGGAGGTGTTTGGCTTATGAGGTTGGATCCCCCTGAGTGTCTTAGAGCTCTTCTCATGGTAACGAGTGAGCTCTTCCTCTGTTAATTCCCAGGAGATTTCTCCCAGAGTGTGTTGATTAAACAACCCTGGCAGCTCCGTCCACCTGTTTTTCCTCTTCACCACGTGCTCCCCGCACTGCTGCACCCCTTCACCTCCACTGTGGGTGGACGCAGCCTGAAGCCCTCCTCATGAACAGACGCTGGTGCCCTGCCTCTTACACAGCCTGCAGAACTGAGTGTGACCCAAACAAATCGCTTTTTATAACAAATTACCAACCCTCAGATATTCCTTTCTAGCAACACAGAACTGAACGAGGACAATATAAAACTTTTGCTGAATTGATGATGTGGAAGGAAAACAGAACTGTAATTTCACTGTAAGTACTGAGCTCTGAATATTATCCTCAGATTTAGATGGTAATTAAAAAACACTCTTCCCCTTTCCATGACTTGCATTTTCCCTCCAACATATATAATGAGCAGAGTTTTCACAGACAACTGAAGAAGAGAACATACCCCCTAGTATTTTATGAGTAATTCAGAACTTCACATTTCATGTACTTGCTTGTTGTGAATTTTCAGAGTCTGAGATAGCTATCTACCCTTTGGTGTTTTATAACATCTCTATAAAATTACTGATATTCTTGAATCATTAATCATCTACATGTGTGAAATTTATTACCCTCTTTTGTCTTTATTGTTTCAGAAAACATTTTTGCCTACTGTTCCTAAATTCCTTAGTAATCAATACACACTTTGAGCATTTAATTTGAGGGCTTAACCATCTTCTATTTTTGATTTGTTCATAAGAACATATAAATCAAATCATGGTTTCCACATGTCTCTAACTTCCCTGAAAATGTGTACATTTTTCCCACAAGCTTCTTTCACCATTATACTTTATAAAAGAAAACTGATTTTCGCATAGAACTGCACTGTCCAGTATGATGTCCACAAGCTCCAGTAAGTAAATTTAAGTTAATTAAAATTAAATGGAAAAAATTTAGTTCCTCAGTTACATCCGACACATTTTAAGTGTTCCATAGTTACATATGGCTCATGACTACCATCTGTGACTGTGCAGAAACATTTCCATAATTATTTTAAAACAAAAAAAGACAAAGATGATAAAAATAAGTTTACAGGAAGATACTTCAGGTGCCAACCATTGAACTGGATTAAGTATATTAAAAAGATTGGAATGGGTGAAGAAAGACACAAGGCCTTTTATTTTTTAATACCTATCATCTGTGTATTCTACCCACAACTCTTCCTTCATTGCTCACAAATACTCCACCAAAAATACAGGAATCCCAGAACTTAAGAGCTGAAAAATCAGAGCTATGTGGCTGCAAATGGAGGGTGAAGGAGAACACCATTTTATCCATTTTCGGGTGCTCTGGCAAAAGAAAAAGCAGAGAGTTAATTCTGAGTAGGTTATTCTGCCACATTAAATTCTTACTAAATCACCCTGCCATATCGTGCACAGTAATAGTTTTTGTGTTAACTCTCCTCTAAATGCATATGAAGTGTGCCCTCTTGGAGGGCAGGGAAAATGGAAAGTAAGGAGTGTCTTATTCAGTGAAATATATATTAATAGACATTCCCTGGTGTATCATGGAATAAGTGAAGTATTCATAAAAGGCTATTTCTGAGACTTCTAGAGCAGTGAAGTTTTATTTTGAGCTAATATAATGACCATCAAAGCCTGGTGTTTATCCACACAGTCACGCAAAACTGAGCTCCCATTTTGTGTATCCACTGACACCTCCCTTTGAGGTTATACCTTCATAGAATAGAATTTTGTATCACAGGAGAGGAATGGTTTCTCCTTTTGTATTTTTCATAGTGTTTTCTCTCCATAACCCCTACCCTCTGCCTTTCAAGAATTTTTATAAGGAAATACCAGTTGCATGAATGGAATAGCTGGGATATATCACAACATGTAAAATGGGTCTTTTCTATTTTTTTTTTAAATTTAGAGTTTAGTTGGCAACAAGTGCTCCCATATTACATGTATAGAACTACCATGTAACTTCCAGAGTCATCCCCCACCTCTCACCCAAGACTCTACCTCCTTGATGAGAGGAAAAGTAACCAAACTAACATTTCAACCTTCGATCCCACATGTCTACCCGTATTGCATAAAATGGAGAGCTTTGGCAGAAGAAAACGAATTTGTTAATATTCACTCTGCTCCCTGGGATAAGTGAGGAGTATATGATCTCAGAGATATTAAGGCTGTTTACCAAGGAGGAATTGATAATGACTTCTGGTTCGATGTTTCCAAAGCTGTAGAAACTACTAGAGTCGCTGCAGAACTGCCACAGGAGGGAGAAATTGAAAAAAATAATCCTTGAGAAATTAGCATTTGTCCTCAGTTGTTTGGGGATATACACGCATCCAGAGTTTAGCACTTGTTTCCCTTTTGAAGAATTTTGAAGACTGTTGGTTTCTTGGATGAACTATGATTAGTAGAGCAAGAAAAGAGGGAAGCAGAGAAGAAGGCCTGGGTGGGTATATTTCTAGGTGAGGAGATGACATAAAAAGTGGCACTGTCAAGTCAGGGTAGGACAGCCTGTGCGGTAAGTGTATCCTGAGGATACACTTTGAACCAGCCGGCCAGTATGCCCCAGGAGAATGCCAAGGTTCCGATGCCAGCCAAAAGCTAGCAAATGCTGGTGAGCAGGCACTAGTTCTCCCATTACGTACAACGATCTTATCAGAGTAGGTGTGTCTGCCATGGAATCCTTGTAGAATACAGTATGAATTCTAAGATGCACCAAAAATAGCAAGAATCTAAACTAGTTCTAACACTTTTGGAGATATACCCAATTTTTTTCAAATATAAATTAGTTTCTATTAAAATCATGTTGATAATTTTATGTTGATGGCATTTGTATAAAAGCATCTAAAGTGTTAAATCAGTGATTTTAAAGACTTTTATTTCTCATATTTATTGGAAAATATGTGCTATTGTCCCAATAACCAGACAAAAATGTTTGTCATTTAAGATCTTCAAAAAATTGGAGATACGATGAAAGGTGTTTGTTCTGTTCACTTCAGTTACCTAGCTCATTTGCTATACAGTATTTCCAAATTCTCTTATAATGGTGAAAGCAGCATTATTTTTAATAAGTTTACATTTTATATTTTTTCTAATTAGAAATCTTTAGAAATGTATAAATGTTATTTTTTTTAGATACATAAGACTAGGTCTGTAGTTTATATCTTAGCACATTTTGAATTGCTATGAAATTAAACACTTTATTTTATATTGTAAATAATGAATCTTTAATTAATATCTAGAATCCATGCATGTTTTAAACATCTTGAAACATGTAGAAACATTTCTGTATGTTCTTTAACACTTATATAGTTCATAGGCAATACATAAACTCCGTGATTAACACAATTTACAACTGTGATTTAAGACTATGTGACTTAAATCACGTAGTGACTATGCAGGTGATAGTCATATAACACACAGAGAAGCTAACTACAGATAGAGAATATTAGCTTCAGAAATTTCAAAATATCTTTGTATGTCTCTGTTGATTTTACATAGCTATGGGGATTTGGTCTGTGACATTTCAGTGTATTTCCAGGTTCAGCAATCAAGCATTTTGAAAGACTCCTGGTGTGACCAGTAATACCAAGGCTGTGGCAAGTCTCTGGAATCTATAGAGAATTATTCCTCTCCTTGGAGTCACAATAACACCTGTTGAGTTCCAAAATATTACTTAGGAGAGACTCAAAGTATATCTATTATTACTTGAAACTTATTTTTAAGGTTTATTGAGTTTAAACAATGGGGGGGGGGTAATGAGATAATACTTTTTAGCAGAAAATCTTAAATTTGGCAACAGTGTGGAGTAGTGTTAAACAATATTCTTGAAAAGCAATAAATAGACCAGTACTAGTCACACCAAGAGTACAAATTCTCATCCTGGCCTGGGTCTTGTGCTGGAAGTATTTAAGAAAACCAAATAAAGAAGAGTGATCAGGCTCAGCGCCTGTGGCTCAACAGGGTAAGGCACCAGCCAAGACACTGAGCTGGCGGGTTCGAATCCAGCCTGGGCCCGCCAAACAATGACGGCTGCAACCAAAAAATGGCCGGGCGTTGTGGCGGGCGCCTGTAGTCCCAGCTACTTGGGAGGCGGAGGCAGGAGACTCGCTTGAGCCCAGGAATTGGAGGTTGCTGTGAGCTGTGATGCCA
>CAUYRH010148185.1:0-12715 GCA_963574655.1 Perodicticus potto | reverse complement strand
CTTCATATAGTGATTAAGAAAATGCCATGAAGGCTATGTTAAACAGTTTGATGAAAATATTTCAGATTGTATATGAAGTCAGCACATTGTGCCCCATGATTGCACTAATGTACACAATTATGATTTAATAAAAAAAAATTTAAAAAGTCAAACTATTGTTTCTCGGTTGATTGGATTAGGTGACAGGTGGACGGACTCTTGGGTCCTGCAGCACATCCAGGGCATCATATCAAGAGCCCACCTCGGGGTAGTACCTGTGGCTCAAAGGAGTAGGGCACTAGCCCCATATGCCAGAGGTGGTGGGTTCAAACCCAGCTCCGGCCAAAAACTGCAAAAAAAAAAAAAAAGAGCCCACCTCAAAGTAAATCAATAAATAACAACTGTAATATGTGTTTGTTTTATACCTGCATGAGAGTCATGATTTAATTCTTTTTTGAAATTGATCCCTTCACATGGGCTATACACTGAGGAATGGAAGATGAATGAGACCCATGTCAGCCCCTCTAGAGCCGGGCTATGCTGGGCATCTGCTTTGGCCCTTGAAGTTACCAAAGTTCCCAGAGATACCACAGAAATTATTCTGCTGTGGGGCTATCATGGTGGTGGCGTAGCCAACTCCAGGACCCAAGGATCTGCAGGCGGGAGTCACACAGAAGAACGTTTACTGATTGGAACCTGTCCAGCAGTGAATCACAATAGTCTGGGGACCTGAGCACGCAAAACAGGACGCAGAAAAATAATAATAAATTCTTTCTAGACGATGAGGCAAAGCAGATGAGCTTTTGAGTCAGACAGCCAGGCTAGTTCTTGTCCTAGTTCTGCCATAATGTCATCTTGGACAAGTGACATACCTTCTCAGTGGGCCTCACACAAATTACTCACAGAGTCGATACGAGGATTACAGAGCAAAATCGTGGTACAATGCTTTTCATTTGATAAACCTTCAGTAAATGTTAGCTATTATTATTACCCGTGGGGGCAGCAAGTAGCTAAGGTTGATAGAGCATATGAATGCTATTTTCAAATTGTAATAATCATTGCAAACATTTGACAAGTCCTTACCATGTGGCAAGTGCTCATTTAGTCCTCACAGTATCCCCGGGAAATGGGCACTACTCCTATAGTCCACAGAGTAGTTTGTTTGTTCATTTATTTATTTATTTGAGACAGAGTCTCACTCTGTCGCCCTGAGTAGAGTGCCATGGCTCACAGCAACCTCCATCTCTTGGGCTTCAGCAATCCTCTTCCCTAAGCCTCCCGAGTAGCTGGGATTACTGGCACTTGCCAACACACTCAGCTAGTTGTTCTATTGTTAGTAGATGTGGAGTTTTGCTCTTGCTCAGGCTGGTCTCAAGCTCTTGAGTTCAGGGGATCCACCCCTCTGTCTCCCAGAGTGCAAGGATTACAGGCAGAAGTCACCTTGCCCGCCCCACACTGTAGTTTTGGAAGTACTATCACAAGAAACACAGGGTTGACTTCCTCTGTACCCCAAAGTCCAAACTAGCCCCTGTTGGTGGAAGTTACAGGGAGACAAGGATTTGGTTCACGGAAAGATTTTCTTGTGTCTGAAGCTGTCACATGTCTTTGATAATGAGCTAGTGAATTCCCTATTACAAAGTGTTCAAGCAGAAACTATTCAGGTTGTGGATAATACTAAAGATGGGATTTCTGTGTCATATAGGTGTTTAGACTAAGATCCAAAGATCTCTGGATCTCTTCCCATGGGATTCTGGATCACTTGATTCCCTAGACCTCTGCATTGTCCTGCAATCTGAATTATTCTTTGCAACTCAGAAGCCTCCTGATCTATGTGGTTTCTAAAATGTATCACAGTTTTATTTCTTTGTTCTCTCTTATGGTAGTTACAGATTGGAGGCGGGATGTCCCATTTCACATGTTTGCCAATCTCCATGTTTGCAATGTCCCTTCTTTCCAAAATAGATCTCATCATTCTCCTCTTATAAAAGGCGAGTTTGTAACCCAAGGACTCATTTGTGCAGACGGTTCAAAGCCCTGTCCCTAATTCTGTATTTGCAATTTTGCATTCTTTCATAGGACCTTCCAAATCGTGTATGCTTCAAGACTCACGAATCCCAATCCCTTCTCTGGCCCTTTGTTTCCCAAGGTGTGAAAGGAAAAGGGGAGGAAAAGGGGCTGTTTTAGTCTTGAAGATCCCTCTGGGTCTTGGGCGGCGCCCATAGTTCTGGGGGTAGGATGCTGGCCACATACACCAAGGCTGACAGGTTCCAACCTGGCCCAGGCCTGCAACGTGACCTGCCCATGACAACAGCAACACAAAAATAGCTGGACATTGTGGCCGGCACCTGTAGTCCAGCTACTTCGGAGGCTGAAGTATCTTAAGCAAGAGAATCGCTTAAGCCCAATAGTTTGAGGTTGCTGTGAGCTGTGACGCCACCGCACTCTACCCAGGGTGACAGCTTGAGACTTTGTCTAAGGGAAAAAAAAAGACCCCTCTAGATCTCACAGTCTGAGACTATGTACTTCTGGCCCCATAGCCAAACTGGACTGCTTCCCTGGACCATCACCATTTGGGGGAGAAGCCTTTGATGTTGGACATAATTACATAGAAACCACATATCCTGCTTGAAACACACCGATGATTTCTCATTGCTATTTAGACCAAAAGAAACACTTCTCACCTGTGTAAGCCAGCCTGACCCAGCCCTACCTCCATCTCCAGCCCCACATTGCTCTATAATCTTCTTGCTTTCTATATTCAGCCACTCCAGCCTTCCCGCAATCCTCACCAAAAACAGAGTTCTTGCATGTGCTTTTCTTTCTACTTAAAACACTTTTCCTCACTGCCATTAAAGTCCTCTGTTTTTTTATTTCGTTAGTTCCTACTTCTCCTTCAAGTCTTAGCTCTTCCCTGACCTCTCTGAGCAGCGATCAATTCCCCTGTCATATACTCTCTGTTACATCATGTACCAGTGCCCCTGGTTATGAGCAGAAGCGCTTATCAGCATTGTAATTGTACATTGATCTCTGTAATTATTTTTTATGTTCTGTTTTTTATATTTTTGAAACAGAGTCTCACTCTGTCACCCTGGGTAAAGTGCCGTGGCTTCCTCATAGCTCAAAGCAACCTCAGACTCTTGGGCTCAAGCATCCTCTTGTCTCAGCTTCCCAAATAGCTGGGACTGGGCGGCACCTGTGGCTCAAAGGAGTAGGGCTCCGGCTCCATATGCCAGAGGTGGTGGGTTCAAACCCAGCCCCAACCAAAAACCGCAAAAAAGAAAAAAAAAGCTACTCCCAAATAGCTAGGACTACAGGCACCAGCCACAACAGCTGGCTATTTTTAGAGCTATTTATTTTTTCGCTCTTGTGCAGGCTGATCTCGAACTCCTGAGTTCCAGCAATCCACACGTCTCCACCTCCCTGAGTGCTGGGACTGCAGGTGTGAGCCTTCACTCCCAGGTCACTGTAATTATTATTTAACATCTGCCTCCCCAGCTAGGCAGTGAGTTTAATGAGTACAGGGACATGTCTGTTTCTGCTCATCTTCACAACTGTAATGCCTAGTTCAAGGACCGGGTACCCTGGCTCATACCTGTAATCCTAGCACTCTGGAAGGCTGAGGCAGGTGGATTGCTTGAGCTCAGGAGTATAAAACCAGCCTGAGCAAGACCTTGGCTCTAAAACTAGCTGGGTATTATGGTGGGCGCCTGTAGTCCCAGCTACTTGGGAGCCTGAGGCAGGAGGATCACTTGAGCCCAAGAGTTTGAGGTTGCTGTGTGCTGTGACACCATAGCATTCTAGCTAGGGTGACAGAGTGAGACACTGTCTCAAAAAAAAAAAAAAAATTAAAAAAAGGCTAGGGGCTGCTACTGGGGTCTGAGGTCAAGAATACTACTAAACATCCCATGATACACAAGACAGCCCCCTCATAACAGAATTATCCCTTCCAAAATGTGGGTAGTGTATTGGTTGAGGAACCCTGGTCTAGCACAATACTTGGCTAATAGAAGGGACTCAGTGAATGTTTGTTGAATGAATGGATGAGAGTAAGCCATCAGCTTTTCGAGTGTATTCCTTTTTAGTGTGTCCCAGAAATGATCTCAGTAACACAATTTGAGGCTTGAGTATTGAGGAGGAAAAAGCCAGTAGGAATGAAACTAGACGAGCTTTTGATGTTTCTGGAATGTAAATAGACATCCTATACTGGACAGCCTGGACAGGGTCCTTCCCACCTGAGGAATCTGGCGCATATGTTTATATGACAAATTCGGAAGGTCCCTACGCCAGTAAATTAGATGATAAATCAATCCTCACTTCCAAGTGTGACTGTGTAGAGTCCAGAGGCCTGGAGGGAGGTATACATGACCAGGGGAAAGAAAGGAAAAAGGGAGACGGTCTTCCCTCTCCACCCCAGACATTAAAGCTCACTTCCCTGAGGCTCACCACCATGGGCTCCTCAGTTTAATACATTTTGACAGGGGCTGGAGCAGTGGCTCATGCCTGTGTTCCTGGCACTCTGGAAGGTCGAGGTGGGCAGATTGCTTGAGTTCAGGAGTTTGAGACCAGCCTGAGCAGGAGTAAGACCCTGTCTCTACTAAAAGCAGGAAAAACTAGCCAGGCATGATGACACATGCCTATAGTCCCAGCTACTCAGGAGGCTGAGGCAAGAAATTGCTCAAGCTGAAGAGTTTAAGATTGCTGTGAACTGTGATGATACAGCACTCTGCCCAGGGGACAGAGTGAGACTCTGTCTCAAACAAAACAAAACAAAACAAAACACATTTTGACAGCTGCATCTCTTTTACATGACATCCCTCAATATCTAATCTGCCTCCAGCCCAGATCCTTTCTCTGAAATGTCTGAAATCCCATCTGCCCTTCTCACACCCACTATCTTTGTCCTGCATCTGGTCACTTCTTTGATATGTCGCTGCAACAGCCCGGCCTTGCTTCTTTGCCTCAGGCCATCTTCTAGAGAACAGAGCTACAGGACAGCAAAGCACATAGTGTGTGAGATTGAACACAATTACCATCGTTGCTCACATTTGTATGTCTTTCCATTTACAAGTCATGCTCTCACCAATTTGATTCTTTGAGCTCATTTGGCAGATAAAGAAAAAGATCGGGGGCTCAGCACCCGTAGCTCAGTGGTTAGAGCGCTGGTCACATACACCGGGGCTGGAGGGTTTAAACCTGGCCCAGGCCTGCTAAACAACAATGACAACTACAAAAAAAAAAGTAAAAAGAAAGAAATAGCCAGGTGGATGTCTATAGCCCCAGCTATGTAGGAGGCTAAGGCAAGAGAATCACTTGAGCCTACGAGTTTGAGGTTGCTGTGAACTGTGACGCCACAGCACTCTACCAAGGGCAACACAGTGAGGCTGTCTCAAAAAAAAAGAAAGAAAGAAAGAAAGAAAAAGATTGGGGGTGGGGGGCCAAGTAAGTGGTTAGGGATAAGACGTAATTCTGAACCAGAATTTTAGAAGCTGGGCGCCTGTAGTCTCAGCTACCTGGGAGGCTGAGGCAGGAGGTTTGCTTGAGCCCAGGAGTTTAAGATCAGCCTGGGCAACAGAACGAGACTCTGTCTCCGAAATACTAATAATTAAAAAAATCCATCTAAAATTGAATTTTTTTTTTCCTG
Source organism: Perodicticus potto (assembly GCA_963574655.1). NCBI lineage: Eukaryota > Metazoa > Chordata > Mammalia > Primates > Lorisidae > Perodicticus > Perodicticus potto. Next base: position 7,095 of record CAUYRH010148185.1, on the reverse strand, counting down.
AGACAGAATCTCACTCTGGTGCCCCAGGCTAGAGGGCTGTGGCATTAGCCTAGCTCACAATAACTTCAAACTCATGGGTTCCAGTGATCCTCCTGCCTCAGCCTCCCGCGAGTAGCTGGGAATACAGGTACCCAACACTATACCAGGATAAGTTTTCTATTTTTAGTAGAGATGGGGTCTTACTCTTGCTCAGGCTGGTCTTGAAGTCCTGTGCTCAATGGTTCCTCCCACCTTGGCCTCCCAGAGTGCTGGGATTACAGGCATGACCACCTGAACTGGCCTGAAACATTTTGTTTTAAAAAATGGGTTAAGATTCAGTTTTTGAATAATTTCCCACATGGGCTACTACAAACCTGCAGATGGAGGTGGTACCACAGCTCCCACTTAACCACCTGGGGCAAGTGTATCATTTCCACCTTGACTGTGGCTTTGACAGTGGCTTGGGAATCAGGTTACTTTGCACCTATTGGTAGAAGTCTGAGTGGTCTTACCACATCTTCCAAATGTACTCCTTTCCTAATTCACCAGTAAACTCCCCTCAAGGGAAGGGAGGACATGACTTTCAAGGTTTTTGGCAGTCCTCAGCCACTGCCTGCAGAGAGACATCTGTTAAGTGGCGGGGTGCATTCTCAAACCCTGGCCCAGTACAGATTTCCCCCAAATTAGTGTTTCGAGGTGCGATGCTGCCTTCATCCTAAGTGCAGCACAGACTTAATAAATAGCTTCATGGTAGCTTCATGCTTGGGAGACAGTGCCAGGGAAGGAATTAGGCAAAGTAACAACAGCCTTTCATGGGGCAAGGTGAACTGAAACACCTCTCTCCTTTCTCCAACCCAAATGATGGGATGAAGCTTGAGGCTGGGCACCTTTTAATGTTTTCTAATTTGAGGAAGATTTGTAATGCAGTTCAGGCCAAGGAGAGGGAAAGTCACCTTTGGTATAATAAGAGAAGAGCTGTTATTTCATAGCAAATAGGATGCAACCCCGGGTGATGGAAGAATACCAATTTCTGGCTCAGAAAGGCCTGATCTCCAGGAAGAAATCAATTCCTGGTGGCAGAGTGTCTGCTTTTAGACGTTTACCAGACTAGAGCTCCCACTGGGGTGGAAGCACCCACAACTCTCTTTCCTCATCTGTGGAACCTGGGCTCACACTCTGCACTGACAAGGATGGCCTAGAGGTGTCTAACCTTTTTTTTTTTTTTCTGCTACACATTGGAAGAAGAAGAATTTTCTTGGGTCACACATTAAACACATAAACGCTAAAGAAAACTAATGAGCAAAAAACAAGATCCGTGCATAATTTTCCAGATATCAGACACCAGAGATGAGCAAAACAGGCCCCAAACCATCTGCGTGCGCCCTGCGTGCTGCAGGTTGAACAACCCAAGGAGAAGAAAAGAGAGTATCTCCGGGATGCCCTGTCTCACAGCTTGGATGCACCTGTAATGCTAAACCTGCACAGCCCATCCTGACTTCCTCTGATACCTTCCTAGGACTTAAGATAATGGATCTGAAAGTCTCTTACAGAATGCTCTTTGGTGAAATCAATGGCCAGCCGGGCAGAGTTTGGCAACCTCTTCCTTCTGGTTTCCTCACTCTGGTGCAAGGTTTCTCAGCGAGGCACCATTGACCACCGCAGCTGAGCCACCCGTGAATTTTATTGAGTTGCTAATGAAGCCATAACCCCAAGCTTCTTCCTTTTCCAAGCTCCTTCCAAAACCCTGAGAGAGGTCCTGATAGTATGTGCACAGAGTAAACATTTTTGTAAAATTTGTTACCAAAAAGAAGATATTTAAACTGCAATTAGTTAAGATCACTCTTTTTTTTTTTTTTTTTTTTTGCAGTTTTTGGCCGGGGCCAGGTTTGAACCCACCACCTCCGGTATATGGGGCCAGTGCCCTGCTCCTTGAGCCACAGGCGCCGCCCCCTCATTGTCTTCTTTTACTCAACACTGTCATATGAAAATATGCATTTTTAATTTTTTATCCTTTCCTTAAAGATGGATTCCCCTCCCCCCACTAAATGGCCCTAAAAATATCCAGATCTGACCCTGAAGTAAGACAACCCTGGGCTCAAATCTCAGCTCTATCCCATCCTAATTTAAGATTTTTAAACCTCTTTAGGGATCAGTTTCCTCATTGAAAAATGGGTTTCTTAAGGATGACTCCTAAGTCCTAAGATTCCTACGGAAACTAAGTGGCAAAATACATGTAAGCTGCTTAGATCTCTGCTCAGAACATCTGCACACTCGAAAAATGGTATCTATTGTTTATGATTGTGGCAGGCGCCTGTAGTCCCAGCTACTCAGGAGGCTGAGGCAAGAGAATTGCCTAAGTTCTGGAGCTGGAGGTTGCTGAGAGCTGTGTGACACCACGGCACTCTACCGAGGGTGATAAACCAAAACTCTGTCTCTACAAAAAATAAAATAAAATAAAATAAAATAAAATAAAAATAAATAGATGCAGCATTGGGGCCTTAAAGGTACTGGTACCAATTCCATTTCTTACACTGGATGGCAGGTTCAGGGGTTCGTAATCATTCTGTAAGCAGTAAGATGCATTGTATATACTTTGTAGGCTGTAGTTTGCTTCTTCTTCTTCTTTTTTTTTTTTTTTAGACAGAGTCTCACTCTGCCCTGGGAAGAGTACCGTGGCTCTCACTGTAGCTCACAGCACCCTCAAACTCCTGGGCTCAAGAGATCCTCCTGCCTCAGCCTCCTGAGTAAGCTGGAACTACAGCTGCCTGCCACAGTGTCTGGCTGTTTTTTCCATTTTTAGTAGAGATGGGGTTTTGCTCTTGCTCAGGCTGGTCTTGAACTCCTGAGCTCAAGCAATCCACCTGTTACCCGACGAAGAGGGTCCAGCTGCCTGTCACTGTCAGACAATATGCAGAGAAAGGTCCACCAAACTTATTTGTCAGAAGGCCGGGATTTTAGAGAACAGTGAGAAAGGCCTCTCCAAGACTGTTCTGATCTTCCATTTCCAACATTATAGTTTGATACGTTTAAGTTTAAAGTGAAGACCATATTAACCCTATCTTAAACAATAATCGGCAGAGCCCATGACTCATAAACAATTAACAACATTCTAATTTATTTTTATTTTTTATGTTTTTTTGCGACAGAGTCTTACTTTGTCACCCTCAGTAGAGTGCCATAGCATCATAGCTCACAGCAACCTCAAACTCTTGGGCTCAAGCAATTCTCTTGCCTCAGCCTCCCAAGTAGCTGGGACCACAGGCACCCGTCACAGCGCCCAGCGATTTTTAGAGATGAGATCATGCTCTGGCTTAGGGTGGTCTGAAACCTGTGAGCTCAGGCAATCCAGCCGCCTCAACTGCCCAGAGTGCTATAGGTGGGAGCCACTGTGCCAGGCCCAACAACATTCTTTCTTTCTTTCTTTTTTTTTTTTTTTTGAGACAGAGCCTCAAGCTGTCACCTGGGTAGAGTGCTGTGGCTTCACAGCTCACAGCAACCTTCAATTCCTGGGCTCAAGCGAGTCTCCTGCCTCCGCCTCCCAAGTAGCTGGGACTACAGGCGCCCGCCACAACACCCGGCCATTTTTTGGTTGCAGCCGTCATTGTTGTTCGGCGGGCCGGGCTGGATTTGAACCCACCAGCTTAGATGTATGTGGCTGGCGCCTTAGCCCGTTGAGCCACAGGCACCAAGCCCCAACAACATTCTAATTTAAAAATTAATCTCCTAAATCAATCCACCTAAACTACTCAAGATAGGCATGTATAGGGTGGGAGCTAAATTTATAAAACAGTAAGAATGGGAGATGGGGGTGAAGGTCAGGCAGGATCTAAACTCACCAGACCAGCTGCATCATGTCTGCCCTAGCCCAACAGACTCCATCTTATTTTCACTATATGTACTTTCACACCTGCCTTGGCCTCCCAGAGTGCTAGGATCACAGGTGTGAGCCACCACACCTGGCCCTATGGTTTATAATTTTTTAAGCTTAAAAAATTACATGCAGCATCAGTCTCCCTTATCTCTGCCCTTTGGTTCGCTGCTATCTCCTGGACTTCAGTTTCCACTTATGTAAAATGGATCTTTCTAGGGTCCCTTCTGGCTTCAACAGTGTACAAATCTATGGAAGTCTTTGCCAAACCCAAAAGAACATTAAGAAATTGAGTTTGACAGCCTGTCTGCATGCCTCCCCACTCAGCAGCAAAATGTATTTGTCTTGACATTTAAAATGGAAGCTTAATTGCTAATACGTGACTGATGGCTGGTAGGTGTGTTTTGGGTGGGTTAGAGGAACTCAATTTGTAACATGCTTTAGAAGCTGCTCTACAGGCTTCAGGGAGGGAAGCAAGGGCCCTGCAGGTGGCGGAGGAATGCCAGCCTGGCCAGGGAGCCTCATCTCTCACAGCCTCTCAGTAAGAAGTGACAGCAGAGACAACACGTGCCATTTATAGGACAGTTATGATCTCCAGGTACTGAGCTAATTGCTTTTGTGGCTATGTTGTGCTTCTGGCGGTATTGTTTATTGAGTACTTATGGGCCAGGCTCTATCCTAAACATATGATATGAACATAAAATATCTTGGGTCTGGGCACAGTGGCTCACACCTATAATCCCAGCACTCTGGGAGGCTGAGGTGGGTGGATTGCCTGAGCAAGAGCGTACCCCATCTCTAAAAATAGCTGGGCATTGTGGCGGGCGCCTATAGTCCCAGCTACTCGGGAAGCTGAAGCAAGAGGATTGCTTGAGCCCAAGAGATTAAGGTTGCTGTGAGCTATGACACCACAGCACTTTTACTGAGAGTGACAAAGTGAGACTGTCGCAAAAAAGAAAGGAAGGACGGCCGCCACCACAACCTCACTCCCCACAAGATGGTATTAGAAGATACGCCCTTTGTGGGGTGATTAGCTTGTGGGGACAGAGCCTTCTCGATAGGATTACTGACTTTTTTTTTTTAGACAGAATCTGACTCTGTTGCCCTGGGTAGAGTGTCCTGGCATCACTGTAGCTCACAGCAACCTCAAACTCTTGGGCTCAAGCAATCCTCTGCCTCACCCTCCCAAGTACCTGGGACTACTCTATTCTTAGTAGAGACAGGGTCTCACTCTTGCTCAGGCTAGTCATGAACTCCTAAGGTCAAGCAATCCTCCCACCTCAGCCTCCCAAAGTGCTAAGATTACAGGCATGAGCCACTCCAGCTAGTGCCCCTTATAATAAAGGCCCTAGAGAGACAACTCACTTCTTTCATCATGTGAGGACACAGCAAGAAGGCACCATCTATGAACTAGGAAATAAGTCTTCACCAGACACTGAATCTTCTAGTGCCTTGAACTTGGACTTCTTAGCCTCTAGAACAATGGTTCTCAACCTTCCTAATACCACGACCTTTTAATACAGTTCCTCATGTTGTGGTGACCCCCAACCATAAAATTATTTTCATACACCTGTATTTGTACAGAGTGTATGTGATGGTTTTAGGCCTGTGAAAGGGTCACAACCCACAGGTTGAGAACCGCTGCTCTAGAACTTCAAGAAATACATTTCTGTTGTTTATTGACTACCCAGTGTATTTCCTTGTAACAGCCTGAAGACTAAGACAGGGACAAAACCTACCTGGGTTCAAATTCCAACTTTGCAACATTCTAGCTGTGCCTGCAAGGCCCTTTGTCTCCCTGAGCCTCAGTTTCTCCATCCATAATAGGGGCTGATACCACCCCCTAAGTGTGTTTTAATGATTAACTGAGGCAAAGTAGCCAAATTTCCTGGCAGCCACACTGCACAGTGACCGGCAGTTGTTACTGTTACTAGCAGAAACTAATAAGAACACTTAACATTTTCCATGGAAACAGATGTCCAGTGGCCCTAATGACAATCTGTGGGCAAAAATCTCTGCAGGATGCAACCAGCATCGAATTAAATGAGATATTCATAGATGCAAAGTGCTCAGATCAGTGTCTAGAGCATAGCGGGTCGTGCTTCCAAAACGAGAGCTCTCTCTGGTGTTTATAATTCAACAAACTTTCTTGGGCAGACTTAAAATGGCTTCAGCACAATGTAAATAACCATGATTTGGGAAATCTTTTTTTTTTTTTTTTCAGGAATTCATCTTATGTTCTCTATCCAGGAATCCCTAACATGAGCAACATTTTATCTCTCTTTACAGACCTTATTAGGTTCTGAATGTGTACACTAAAGAAAAGCTACTTTCTGGCAAGCTTGAATTGGAAAAGGTACATGATTGCTTTAAAACCAGAGATCTGGGGGGTGAGGCTGCCTTGGAAACAATTTAATGTAAACTCTATTTTACAGTACACTCAGCTAAGTGATTGGGCAGGAGGGAAGGGGAGAAGCTAAAAGCAATTTCCTCCAAAAGAGAAGAGAAAAGCCCAACTGCTGAGCTTCATTTGGTTCTCACCAACCAAAACGCTTGTTTTCCATCCTTCTTTCTCTTTGAGTTTTCCCACCTGGCTCACACCTCTAATCCGAGCACTTTAGGAAGCCGAGGAAGGAGGATTGCTTGAGCCTAGAAGGTCAAAACCAGTCTGAGCAACATAGCAAGATCCCTTTTCTACAAAAAATAGACAAATTAGCTGGACATGGTGGCGCATGCCTGCAGTTCCAGCTGCTACAGAGGCTGAGGCAGGCAGATTGTGTGAGCCCAGGAGTGTGAGGTTGTAAGAAGCTATCATGAAGCCACCACACTCCAGCCTGGGGACAGAGCCAAACCTTGTCTCAAAAAAAGAAAAAGAATAAGAAAGAGAAAGGCCGGGCATGGTGGCTCATGTCTGTAATCCTAGCACTCTGGGAGGCCAAAGTGAGTGGATCTTCTGAGCTCAGGAGTTCAAGACCAGCCTGAGCAAGAGCGAGACTCCGTCTCTAAAAAATATCTGGGAGTTGTGGTGGGCACCTGTAGTCCCAACTACTTGGGAGGCTGAGGCAAGAGGATCACTTGTGCCCAATAGTTTGACACCATTGCACTCTACCCCAGGGCACAGAGTGAGACTCTGTCTCAAAAAAAAAAAAGAAAGAAAAACTAGAGAAAGGCTAACAGATGAAGAAAAATGTTTTACTACTCAGTTTCTGCCTTTATCAGAAGTTACATGACTTGGATCTTCCTTCCTT
>CAUYRH010148183.1:0-12987 GCA_963574655.1 Perodicticus potto | reverse complement strand
TTGTGGTGGGTGCCTGTAGTCCCAGCTACTCGGGAGGCTGAGGCAAGAGAATCGCCTAAGCCCAGGAGTTGGAGGTTGCTGTGAGCTGTGTGACGCCATAGCTCTTTACCACGGAAAAAAAAAAAAGCTCTGTATTTCTGCTTAAAAGTAAGACTATGGGCTCGGTGCCTGTAGCTCAGTGGCTAGGGTGGGGGCTGGCGGATTTAAACCCAGTCTGGGAAGCTAGAATAACACTGAAACAACAACAACAAAAGTAGCTGGGCATTGTGGTGGGCACCTGTAGTCCCAGCTACTTGGGAGGCTGAGGCAAGAGAATCGCTTAAGCCCTCGAGTTTGAGATTGCTATGAGCTGTGAAGCCACAACACTCTACCGAGGGTGACATCATAAGACTCTGTCTCAAAAAAAAAAGTAAGACTGTGGTTCTTTTTTTTTTTTTTTTTTTGAGACAGACCCTCAAGCTGTTGCCCTGGGTAGAGCGCTGCGGCATCACAGCTCACAGCAACCTCCAACTCCTGGGCTTAAGTGATTCTCTTGCCTCAGTCTCCCCAATAGCTGGGACTACAGACACCCACCACAATGTCTGACTATTTTTTGGTTGTAGTTGTCATTGTTTGGCGAGCCCAGGCTGGATTCGAACTCCCCAGGTCTGGTGTATATGGCTGGTGCCTTAGCAGCTTGAGCCACAGGCGCCGAGCCAAGACTGTGGTTCTTTAAGACAAGAGTCTACCATCCTCCTCATTTGCTGGCAATTTAATAAACTTCTCTTTCCTTTTCCTCAAACTGCTTGTCCTTGTTCTATGTTCAGCAGGGGCAAGTACAGAACATTCGGTAACAATACGATGGAATAACAGGCAAGCTTTGGGGGAAGGATGACGTGTCTGTCCATACAGTGACTTGGAAAGATGCCCAGGCCGTATTTTTAAGAGGACCATGGAAAGACCATTATTATCCCAATGGGCATTAGTATCCCATTAGTTTTTTTTTCCCTTTAGGTGGATATGTTAATAGAAAAAGACTAAAAGGATGGATACCAAATAGATGAGGTTAACTCTTTTCACATGGTGCACTACTGGGTGTTTTAAAGACATTTTTTTCTTGCCTGCCATCCATATGCATTTGTTGTGTAATTTGAAAACTGAAGCCTGAGTGTCACACAATTCCTGGTGATCTGATTTAAGTATAAGCAACAAGAGTTACTACTTGGGAGGCGGAGGCAACAGACTCGCTTGAGCCCAGGAATTGGAGGTTGCTGTGAGCTGTGATGCCACAGCACTCTATCCAGGGCGACAGCTTGAGGCTCTGTCTCAAAAAAGGAAAAAAAGAAACAAGAGTTAAATCGTTAGGTTAGTCTGTTTGCTCTATAGACCAGGGTCAAGAACTGGGAAGATTCTAGAATTTTATACTATTTGCTAGCTAACAAGTTAGTCTGAGACAATTTCGTAGATTTGGTTAAAAACACGAGACTCTTGGGTCAGAGACAAAGGACAGTTCATTAGTCACAGCAAACAGTGGTAGCCAAAGTGTTTGCATTTGTGCTAGCTTTCCCAGCCTCCTTTCTCACAAGGTGGCACAAAGAGGTTCCAGGTGACACCAGAACAGGAGGAGTTTTATTGCCGGAGATGAACTCTGAGCTTAGGATGGGAATAGGTAATAAGTAAATCTGCCCTTTGCTCTGGAGGGAGATACTATCTCTATGTCCAAGGCAGTTCCTCAAAAAAAAAAAAACCCAAAACATTCTTTAAAACAGAGTTTGGAACAAAGGTAGTCAGTGACTCCCTTCACAGTTGGGTTCAGAAACAGGAGTCAGTGTGAGAATTCCCTGTGGGGAATTGTCTTCCAACAAGCCGGCCTTCTCACATTTAATATGCAGATGAGTCATCTGGGGCCTTTGTTAAACTACAGGTTCTGATTCAGTAGGTCTGGTTGTTGGTTGGGGGAGAGGGGGCCTAAGAGTCTGCTAAAAAGACAGTTTGTGTTTTTTGGTTTTTTGGTTTTGAGACAGAGTCTCACTATCTCTGGGTAGAGTGCAATGGAGTCATACTCATAACAACCTCAAACTCTTGGGGGTCAAGGGATTCTCTTGCCTCGGCTTCCTGAGTAGCTGGGCGTACAGGTGCCTGCCACAACATCCAGCTAGTTTTTCTATTTTTATAGAGATGAGGTCTCGCTCTTGCTTCCTGCTGGTCTCGAACTCCTGAGCTCAAGCAATCCACCCAACTCAGCTTCCCAGAGTGTTACCATTACAGGTGTGAGCCACCTCCCCAAGCCATCAACACTGTTTCTAACAAGCTCCCAGCTCAGGTGAGCTCTGCTGGTCTCAGGACTCAGGACACATTTTGAGCAGTGAGGACTCGGGCAGGGGCAGTAGCTGCAGGCCGAGGCTGCTAGGCAGAGTCTGGGTAATGTGTGACTGGGCTCGTTGAGGGAGGTAGGGCCCTTCCCAGTGATGGTGGGGAACATGTCAATGGTTTCAATGGCTGGATTTGACCATGAACAAATGCAAAGTGTGGCCAGGAGGGCTGACAGAATGTTTCTCATCCCTCCAGCACCCTGGAGTCCAGGTGGTAAAGATTTCTACCTCCCAAGCTACTTCTCCCCTTCCAGCCACAGTTCCTGGAACTGACTCCTTCCTGTCCACACCACCCCCACCATGTCTCAGCCACAATCCCACAGACAAGCCCCTTGCCTTGCTCCACCTCTTCCCATATTCTTGATCCCTGAGGAGGGTAGCTTGGCTCCCACCTGCTTAGGGAGCCTGAGTCATTTGCAGCACAGCAATTAAGAGGAGGATCTTTAGAACCAGCCAGAGGTGGGTTTGACATCCCTACTCCTCCCGTTGATTTCTGTGTGAGGCTGGGTACATCACTTTCCTAGTCTGTGCCTTTTCCACGTGTGTGAGCAGGAGTCATAACACCTTTGCACCTCAAAGCTTATGATGGAGCTGAAATGAAATCATATATGTTAAATGACTAGCACATGCCTGGGCAGAGGAAGGACCAGATAAATGGGGATTTTTACGTTGTTATGTATTTTTTTTTCTTTTCTCAGTTTTTTTTTTTTGGCCGGGGTTGGGTTTGAACCCTCCACCTCTGGTATATGGGGCTGGCGTCCTACTCCTTTGAGCCACAGGTGCCGCCCTGTATTTTTTTTTTTAAATAAATTATTTTTAGGCTTGGCGCCTGTAGCTCAGTGGCTAGGGCGCAAGCCACGTACACCGGAGCTGGTAGGTCCAGACCGGGCCTGCCAAACAACAATGACAACTACAACCAAAAAAAAAAAAAAAAAATAGCTGGGCATTGCGGCAGGCACCCATAGTCCCAGATACTTGAGAGGCTGAGGCAAGAGAATTGCTTAAGCCCAAAAGTTGGAGGTTGCTGTGAGCTGTGACACCACAACACTCTACTCAGGGCTACATAAAGAGACTCTATCTCAAAAACAAAAACAAAAATAATTATTTTTAGCCAGGTACAGTGGCTCACGCCTATAATGCTAGGATTCTGGGAGGCTAAGGTGTGAGGACTCCTTGAGCTCAGGAGTTCGAGACCACTCTGAGACTTTGTCTCTACCAAAAATAGGAAAATTGGGGCCAGGCACAGTGGCTCATGCCTGGAATCCTAGCACTCTGGGAGGCTGAGACAAATGGATTGCCCTGAGCTCACGGGTTCGAGATGGCCAAAGCAAGAGTGAGACCCTGTCTCTAAAAATAGCCAGGCGTTGTGGTGGGCACCTGTAGTCCCAGCTACTTGGGAGGCTGAGGCAAGAGAATCTCTTGACCCCAAGAGGTTAAGTTTGCTGTGAGCTATGACGTCACTGCACTCGACCGAGGGTGACAAAGTAAGACTCTCAAAAAAAAAAACGGCGGCACCTGTGGCTCATCGAGTAGGGCGCTGACCCCATATACTGAAGGTGGCGGGTTTATACCCAGCCTCAGCCAACTGCAAAACAAAAAAATAGCCAGGTGTTGTGGCGGGTGCCTGTAGTCCCAGCTACTCGGGAGGCTGAGGCAAGAGAATCACCTAAGCCCAGGAGTTGGAGGTTGCTGTGAGCTGTGTGACGCCACAGCACTCTACCAAGGGCGATAAAGTGAGACTCTGTCTCTATAAAAAAAGGAAAGAAAGTAAGAAGGGAGGGAGGGAGGGAGGGAGGGAGGAAGGAAGGAAGGAAGGAAGGAAGGAAGGAAGGAAAGAAAGAAATAAAATAAAATAAAATAAATAAATAAATAAATAAATAAATAAATAAATAAGGCTCAGTGCCTGTGCTCAGCGACTAGGATTACCAGCCACATACACCGGAGCTGGCAGGTTCGAATCCAGCCCAGGCCTGCCAAACAGCAGTGACAACTACAACCAAAAAATAGTTGGGCATTGTGATGGGCACTGTAGTCCCAGCCACTTGGTAGGCTGAGGCAAGAGAATCGACTAAGCCCAGGAGTTGGAGATTGCTGTGAGCTGTGACGTCACAGCACTCTACTGAGGCTGACATAGTGAGACTCTGTCTCAAAATAATATATGAATAAATAAATACAAAAAGACAATCAGAAGCCTTAGAGCAAATATCTTACAGGTTGTATGATTTAAGCAAGTCACCTCTGTAAGCCTCAGTTATAAAAGGGAGATAATTCCTACGGCAAAGGGAATAAATGTGACAGAAGAACTTATAAACTATAAAATGCCATAAAATATTATAGTTACAATAAAGATGGGAGGCACGACACCAAACACATGTCATAAAAGTACAAATAACACAGGGATGTCTGTGTCCCTTCTAGAGTGGCTGGACGCCCTGCTAAGAGCAGCATACAACTTCACACGTAAGCATCGGGAGTAGAAACCATGCCCTCTTTTTATTCCCAGCTTAATTGAAATATAATTGATAGAAATAAGGAAACAGAAGGGGCCTATTCAGTCTTTTTTTTTTCTTTTTTTTGAGGCAGAGTCTCAGTCTGTTGCCCTGGGTAAAGTGGAGTCATAGCTCACAGCAACCTCAAACTCTTGGACCCAAGTGATCCTCCTGCCTCAGCCTCCCAAGTAGCTGGGACAACACATATGCCAACATGCTTGAGTAACTTTTTTTGTAGAGATAGGTGGGTCTTGCTATGTTGCCCAAGCTGGTCTTAAACTCCTAGACTCAAGGGATCCTCCCACTTTGTTGTCCTATGAAGTCTTTTGGGGTTTTATTTTGAGACAGAGTCTTATTCTGTTGCCCAGGCTAGAGTGCTGTGGCATCAGTCTAGCTAATAACAACCTCAAACTCCTGGATTCAAGGGATCCTCCTGCCTCAACCTCCCACGTAGCTGGGACTGCAGGCAACCACCACCATGCCCGGCTAATTTTTTCTATTTTTAGTAGAGATGGGATCTCGCTCTTGTTCAGGCTGGTCTGGAACTTCTGTGTTCAAAGGATCCTCCTGTCTTGGCCTCCCAGAGTGCTAGAATTACAAGCATGAACCACCATGCTTGGCCTCTATTCAGTCTTATCTGGCTTGTAACTCAGCCAGCAGTGACTCCAACAGGGTAGGACACAGCATCACTTCTGGAAATAAATTTAAAAGTCCTCTGAGCATTAGCAATAGGTGTCTGTGTCATGCCACTGCTTCTTATGACAAGGTTGAGTTTTGGGTCTTCTGTACCAAAAGTTCTCGTTACTTGTTCCCTGAAGCCACGTCAGAAAAAGAGAGACAGGGGTTTGAGGAGAAGGAAAGAAAAGTTTATTACTTTGCCAGCAAAGGAGAAGAGTGGCAGATGATGGTCCCTAAATCCAAATTCTGCTTCTGACCAGAAGCACGGAGTTTTTTTTTGGTAGAGACAGAGTCTCATTTTATCGCCCTGGGTAGAGTGCCGTGGCGTCACACAGCTCACAGCAACCTCCATCCAACTCCTGGGCTTAGGAGATTCTCTTGCCTCAGCCTCCCGAGTAGCTGGGACTACAGGCATCTGCCACAACGCCCGGCTATATTTTTTTGAGACAGAGCCTCACGCTGTCACCCTGGATAGAGTGCTGTGGCATCACAGCTCACAGTAACCTCCAATTCCTGGGCTCAAGCGAGTCTCTTGCCTCCGCCTCCCAAGTAGCTGGGCCCACAGGCGCCCGCCACAACGCCCGGCCATTTTTTTGGTTGCAGCTGTCATTGTTGTTTGGCGGGCCTGGGCTGGATTCGAACCCACCAGCTCAGGTGTACGATGCCTTAGCCCGTTGAGCCACAGGCGCTGAGCCCTGGCTATTTTTTTGTTTTTGTTTTTTTTTTTTTTGCAGTTTGGCCGAGGTCGGATTTGAACCCGCCACCTTCAGTATATGGGGCCGGCACCCTACTCGATGAGCCACAGGCGCCACCTGAGAAGCACGGAGCTTTTAGAGGTTCTGATCCCATAATCCTATTTTGGGCCAAGATAATCTCATGGCCTTGCCCAGATTAATCCCACCTTTGGCCTAAATAATCTTCTGACCTCTTCCACCTATCCTTTCTTCAGCTAGGAAGACCTCGTGACCTCCACCCAGATGATTCCCTTGAGCCATCTCCTGTGGCACAAAGGAGGAGAGACATTCCCTGCCGCTCCCGACCGCTGGCCTGAGGCAGGGATGCCGGCTTCTCTCCCTGGAAGTCCAGAGACAGAAAATATTTTTGCCATTTTTTTCAGGCCATTCTTTCTGTAAGGGGCCCCGGATTAGAGGTGAGGTAGCTCGCTGGGAAGCAAACTGATGGTGAAGGCACAGGCCAACTGCATTGTTAATTAGTTATTGCTGTGTGACATTACTATTCCCAAATTTAATGACTTAAATAACTTTATTGGGCAGCGCCTGTGGCTCAGTGAGTAGGGTGGCGGGTTCAAACCCGGCCCCGGCCAAACTGGAACAAAAACTAGCCCGGCGTTGTGGCAGGCACCTGTAGTCCCAGCTACTTGGGAGGCTGAGCAAGAGAATCGGCTAAGCCCAAGAGCTGGAGGTATGCTGTAAGCTATGTGATGCCACGGCACTCTACCAAGGGCAACAAAGTGAGACTCTGTCTCTAAAAACAAAACAAAACAAAACAAAACAACTTTATTATCTCATGGTTCCTGTGGTCAATGTTAGGAAAAGCTCAGACCGTGTTTCTCCCCTGCTCTTACACCAACACAAAAACAATCAGTGCAGAAGACTTCCGTGAACAAATGTGCATGGGGGTGGGGAGTGTCCCACACACCAAGCAGCAAACACCAGCTGGGTGCCCCCTAATGCAATTCAGTTCTGCTTCTGTCTCCACAGCAGATCCCACACGTAGAGGGCTCAGTCCTCCCCCCACCCTCTTTAGGCACCAGTAGCAAGTCTGGGCCTCTAGAACTTTTGTATTTGATTAATTTGCTGGAGCAGGTTCACAGAACCCAGGGAAACACTCATGTTTACCAGTTTATTATAAAGGATATTACAAAGACTATGGATGAAGAGATGTATAGGATGTCCCTTCCCATACCCGCCCCACCCTCTAGGAGCCTCCATGTGATCAACTCCCTGGAAACTCTCTGAACTCTGTCCTTTGGGTTTTTTACGGAAGCTTCTTTACATAGGCATGATTCATTAAACCATTGGCCCTTGGTGATCAACTTGACCTTCAGAGACCCTCCCCAAAGTCCCATAACTCTAATCCCTGCCTGAGTCTTTCAGGTACCAGTCCTATTCTGAAGCTATCAATCAATAACATACAAAAAGACATCAATTTGGCTCGGCACCTGTGGCTCAACGGGCTAAGGTGCCAGCCACGTACACCTGAGCTGGCGGGTTCGAATCCAGCCCAGCCGGCCAAACAACAATGATGGCTGCAACCAAAAAAAAAAAAAAAAAATAGCCGGGCATAGTGGCAGGCACCTGTAGTCTCAGCTACTTGGGAGGCGGAGGCAAGAGACTGACTTAAGCCCAGGAATTGGAGGTTGCTGTGAGCTGTGATGCCACGGCACTCTATCCAGGGTGACAGCTTGAGGATCTGTCTCAAAAAAAAAAAAAAAAGGACATCAATTTGGAGATCCCGAGGATTTTAGGGGTTGTATGCCAGGAAACAGGGAAGGAGAACAAATATGTATTTCACGATATCACAATCAGGGGTCTGGGTGCAGCTTGGCTGATGCCTGTAACTTGGGGTCTCTCACAAGGCTGTACCCAAGCATCAGCCAGAGCTGTGGGCATCTATTTGGACCTTATCTGGGGTTGCTCCACATTCAAGCTCACTCACGCACCTGGCTGCAGGCCTTAGGTCCTCACTGCCGTTGGCCAGAAATGTCACTTTCTTGCCACCTGGGCCTCTTCTCAGGTGGCCCACAAATGGCAGCAGGCTTTCCCCAGAGCAAGGACCGAAGCTGGGGAGAGGGAATAAATGCCGCGTGAAAGCCACAACACCTGCACGCTCACTCCCCTCCAATCCCTCATACCTGTTGGTTATTCTTGAGGACAGTTTGAGGAACAAAGATTTCCCCTGTGCCTGGTCAGCACCCCTCAGTGTCCCCCATTATTAACAGTTTGCATTATGTGGTACACTTGTTACAACTGATGAGTCAAGACTGATACATGGTCGTTACCTGAAGCCCATAGTTTACGTTACTGCACCCATTGTACGTTCTGTGAGTTTATCTTAATGTCATGGTGTCTGTCACATAGAACAGTTTCACAGTCCTCAAAATCCCTATGCTCCCCTACCCACACCTTTCCTCCCTCCTCCCAACGTGCCTTTTTACAACTTCCTCTCAGAAGTGATATTCCATCACTTTTGCCATATTTTTTTTCATTAGAAAGAGTCAAGGCCAGGCATGAGCTCATGAGTTCAATACCAGCCTGAGCAAAAGCAAAACCCCATCTCTAAAAAATAGCCAGGCATTGTGGCGGGCACCTGTAATCTCAGCTACTTAGGAGACTGAGGCAAGAGGATCTCTTGAACCCAAGAGTTTGAGGCTGCCGTGAGCTATGACACCAGTGCACTCAACTGAGGATGACCAAGTAAGACTCTGTCTCAAAAAAAAAAAAAAAAAAAAGGAAAGAAAGAAAAGAAAAAGAAAAAGAAAAACAAAGAAAGAGTCAATAGTTTCAACACACATTCAAGAGTGTGAATACGAGGAGACAGAGAGAGATCCCCAGGGGCAGCTACCATGCCAACCCACACAAAAGCAGTTCCATCCCTGAGCTTCTCTTCCTGTGGCCTTGGTGGACATTCACGATGCTCACATAGGAGTTTTGTTCCCAGGTCTCAAACCACTAGCCATGTGCTCACGAGCACCTTGGTACCAGGAAACCCAAAGTCTACTCACACTGGGAGTCACAGGGGTGCATCCTACCGATGTGACTAATGTTAAGCTTGCAACCTACACCCTAGGTGCCACCAAAACCAGATACAAATCATAAATGCAATTACTAGCACTAAACGGTGCTGATAGGCTGATACATTCTGCTCTAGAACAACTCATGGACCCATGATTAAGAACACTGTTTACCTTTCGTCAACAGATTCCATAGCATTGGCCAAGGGTCAGTAGTTCTGGAGATAAGCAGGTAGTCAATTCAGATCAATTAGATTGACTCAAGCCCTGCAAGCCACTCCCTTGACTCTTGGTCAGAGCTTTTTTTATTTTTATTTATTTATTTATTTATTTTTTGAGACAGAGCCTCAACCTGTCACCCTGGATAGAGTGGTGTGGGATCACAGCTCACAGCAACCTCCAACTCCTGGGCTCCAGCGAGTCTCCTGCCTCTGCCTCCCAAGTAGCTGGGACTACAGGCATCCACCACAACGCCTGGCCATTTTTTGGTTGCAGCCGTCATTACTGTTTGGCGGGCCCGGGCTGGATTTGAACCTGCCAGCTCAGGTGTATGTGGCTGGCTCCTTAGCTGCTTGAGCCACAGGCGCCGAGCCGGTCAAAGCATTTTTTAAAAAGCATTATTTGGCTGGGTGTGGTGGCTCACACTCCAAGGCTGATGGGGACGAGCCCTTGAGCCCAGGAGTTTGCAGAGAGCTATGACGATGCCCTTGCATTTAGGGGGGCGACAGAGCAAGATTCTCTCAAAAGAAAAAGGAATTATTCTTTGCTTGGAGGGCAATGGACAAGTCTCTGTCTCCTTGGCACCTCTTAAGACGACCACTCCATGTTCCGCCTAGATTCTGTATAGTCTGCAACAATCTGCTCAGCTCATGCATACTCTAGGTCTGTGCAGCCCTCAGTACTACACTTCCAGGGTGGTGCCTGTGGCTCAAAGGAGTAGGCACTGGCCCCGTATGCCGGAGGTGGCAGGTTCAAACCCAGCCCCAGCCAAAAACCTAAAAAAAAAAAAAAAAAGAAAGAAAGAAAAAATACTGCACTTCTTCGGCCACTGAGATTAGCCCAGTGATGAGCATACGACCCCTGCCAGGCCAGAGACCTCTGTGGGATTGATATCGACACTGGAGTTACTGTTTTATTCCTAAAACTAGACTCAGGAGGCTGAGGTGGGAGGATCATTTGAGGCAAGGTGCACGAGACCAGCCTGGGCAACACAGCAAGGCCCCATCTCTTTAAAAACCTTTAGGCTATGGCTTGGTGCCCCAGGCACAGTGGTTACAGCACTGGCCACATATACTGAGACTGGCGGGTTCAAACCCAGCCCAGGCCAGCTAAACAACAATGACCAACTACAACCAAAAAATAGCCAGGTGTTGTGGCAGGTGCCCCCCAGGTACTAAGGAGGCTGAGGCAAGTGAATCGTTTAAGCCTAAGAGTTTGAGGTAGCTGTGAGCTGTGACGCTATGGCACTCTACCAAGGGCGACATAGTGAGACTCTATCTCAAAACAAACAAAAAAACGGCAGCGCTGGTAGCTCAGTGGGTAGGGCGCCAGCCACATACACCTGGACTGGTGGGTTTGAACCCAGTCCCGGCCTGCTAAACAAAAATGACAACTACAACAAAAAAATAGCCAGGCGCCTGTAGTCCAGCTACTTGTGAGGGGCAGGAGAATTGCGTAAGCCCAAGACTGCAAGTTTGCTGTGAGCTGTGACCCCAGGGCAACAGCTTGAGACTCTGTCTCAAAAAAAAAAAAAAAAAGTGCTAAGAAATTACACTAATGGCTCAGCACCTGTATCTCAGTGGTTAGGGGGCTGGCCACATGTTCCAGGGCTGGTGGGTTTAAACCCAGCCTGCGCCTACTAAACAAACAAAAAAACAAAAAAAATAGCCACCAAAACCAAAAAAGAACAAAAAAATAAAATAGCCAGGTGTTGTGGTGGGTGCCTGGAGTCCCAGCGACTAGGGAGGCTGAGGCAAGAGAACTGCTTGAGCCCAAGAGTTTGAGGTTGCTGTGAGCTATGACATAACAGCACTCTACCCAGGGTGACAAAGTGAGACTCTGTCTCAAAAAAAAAAAAAATTTTTTTTCAAAAAAAACTTTAAAATTTAGCTGGGCATTGTGGCACAAGCCTATAGTCCCCAGCTACTTGGGGGGCTGAGAGGATTGTTTGAGTCCGGTTGTTTAATGCTGCAGCAATTGTGCCATTGCATTCCAGCCTGCATGACAGAGTAAAAAAGAGCTCATCTCTAAAAAAAGAAACAAAACAAAACTATAAGGGTGCCCGTGGCCATCTTTTTGTACTGTGACAAGAAGCTGCCTGAAAATGAAGCTAATAATGAGGAGGCAGAGGTGAAATACGAAGAAAGAGAAATTCTGGTGACATAATGTGACCTCTTGGATCCAGCCATACCTGAAGCCACACAAACCCTGGACTGTTGGCTTAATAAATTAGCACTCCTCCTTGTCTGTAAGCCAGTTTTCATTGTGTTTTCTGATGCTTGCCATAAGAGTCCTCACTAATATAGCCCGGGTTTGAGAAAGTTACTCCTACAGTGGTTTGAAATGGAACCACTTCTGTGCTGTTGGGAGCATTAATCTCTACCTGCTTTGTACATTTATATCTTTTTTTTTTTTTGAGACAGAGCCTGAAGCTGTCACCCTGGATAGGGTGCTATGGCATCACAGCTCACAGCAACCTCCAATTCCTGGGCTCCAGCGAGTCTCCTGCCTCCGCCTCCCAAGTAGCTGGGACTACAGGCGCCCGCCACAACGCCTGGCCATTTTTTTGGTTGTAGCCATCGTTGTTTGGTGGGCCCGGGCTGGATTCGAACCCGCCAGCTTAGGTGTACGTGGCTGGCGCCCTAGCCTGTTGAGCCACAGGCGCTGAGCCTTTTTTTGGTTTTTTTGAGACAGTCTCAAGCTATCGCCCTGGGTAGAGTGCTGTGGTGTCACAGCTCACAGCAACCTCAAACTCTTGGGCTTAAGCGAGTCTCTTGTCTCAGCCTCCCAAGTAGCTGAGACTACAGGTGCCTGCCACAATGACTGGCTATTTTTTGGTTGTAGTTGTCATTGTTGTTTGGCAGGCCCGGGCTGGATTTGAACCCACCAGCTCCGGTGTATGTGGCTGGAGCCCTAGCCCTTGAGCTACAGGTGCCGAGCCTGTAATTTATATCTTTAGCACAGACCCCTATTTGGTTCAAGGCTACAGGTGGGCCCTTTCCTATCTTTTCCAAAACTATTCCCCAGAACACTGGCATTTTGGGCCTTTGCCTCATTCCTCCTATATTCTCTCTTGCTACAGACTCAGAACAGGTAATTTGTTTTTGTTTGTTTTTGAGACAGGGTCTCACTCTGTTGCCCAAGCTAGAGTGTCATGGCATTAGCTTAGCTCACTGCAACCTCGAACTCCTAGGCTCAAGTGATCCTCTTGGCTCAGCGTCCAGAGTAACTGGGACTACAAGCGCCTCCCTATGCCCGGCTAATTTTTCTTTCTTCCTTTCTCTTCTCTTCTCTTTTCGTAAAGATGGGATCTTGCTCTTGTTCATGCTGATCTTGAACTCTTGAGCTCAAGCAATTCTCCAACCCTAGCTTCCCAGAGTGCTAGGATTACAGGTGTGAACCACAGCACCCGGCCCTTAATTTGTTTTGTGGTTTGAATTTTATCTGAGTGAGTCAGCCACTGAAGCCACACTTCTTTTGTGAAGCTCACCCTTTA
>CAUYRH010148178.1:0-16550 GCA_963574655.1 Perodicticus potto | reverse complement strand
TTAGACACTTTGTTTTTTTTCAATTTTCTACCTTATTTTTTTTTTAATGGTGTTTTTTTTTTTTTTTTTGGCCGGGGCTGGGTTTGAACCCACGACCTCTGGTATGTGGGGCTGGCGCCTTACTCCTTTCAGCCACAGGCACCGCCCAACATTTTTTTTTTTTTTAATTTTTTAATTTTTATTTTATTTATTTATTTTTTTGGCCAGGGCTGGGTTTGAACCCGCCACCTCTGGTATGTGGGGCTGGCGCCTTACTCCTTTGAGTCACAGGTGCCACCCCATAACATTCATTTTAAATCACTTTGTAGGACAAACTATAATTTTCTTTTGTGTCAGTTTGTAATATTCTTGAGTACCTTTAATCTTCACTTTTTAGAACACCTTTCTAAATGTGTTCTCGTCCACCTTTCCCAGTCCTCTTTGAGGGCAGGGTTGTGGCATAATCATTGCCTGTATTTCTTGCAGTGCATTGAACACATGAAAAAAGTGAATAACTGGCTCGGTGCCTGTGGCTCAAGCTGCTAAGGCGCCAGCCACGTACACCTGAGCTGGCGGGTTCAAATCCAGCCTGGGCCTGCCAAACAACAATGACAGCTGCAACCAAAAAATGGCCGGGCATTGTGGCAGGCGCCTGTATTCCCAGCTACTTGGGAGGCAGAGGCAGGAGACTTGCTTGAGCCCAGGTATTGGAGGTTGCTGTGAGCTTTGATGCCATAGCACTCTATCCAGGATGACAGCTTGAGGCTCTGTCTCAAAAAAAAAAAAAAAGAAAAGAAAGAAAGAAAAAAGTGAATAACTTTTAAGGTAGGGAAGAACAAATGTAGAAAAAAAAGATAAAATTGATGGTACCTAGCTTTCACATGGGAAGGCTTATCCTTAGCCAGGGATTGTTTTGGTAGGCAGGAACCTTTTTGAAGAAAAACCAAGATAAAAACTATAAATAAAGAATGAAGTATAGTAGGTCTAGCATTTTAGAATAGAAGACAGAAAACCAGATGGAGAAATGACTAGGTGAGGAACATCATTTTTCAGAGTTCTGGATGAGTCCCAGTACTTGCCCTCAGCCGGTTCAGCAGTATAGTGCAGGAAACAAACAACTAGATCAGTGGGGATACATTGTAAAATTTTGAGAAAAATTTAGCAAAACGATTGGTTAATTCAAGAGAAATGATAAGAATACAAACTAATGATTTTATGAGTAAGATGAGGTCCTGAGTAGGTAGGCAGAATGATTGGCATTATGCAGAAGGAAGATGTCTTAGGGTCAAGACACAAACTGTCCTGTCTATCTTAAATGGGCATCACAGAAAGTATCACAAGGATATTTTTGGGAGACGATGGTGAAAAGTTAGTTTTTAGTATTTGCACTCATATCTTAAGGGAGAAGTAGATCAGTGTTCAAAGAAACAACAGTGAATCTAGTGTTTGAAATCCGTATAGCATCTTGTTCTTCATGTGTTTGCAGGATAAGCTTCACTGTCATGGGAATGAAGCCAGTTGTAAGGGAATAGCTAAAGAAGGAAACCAAGTAATCGCTTACTCTCAGGAGTCCTAGGTTCTTCTTGATTAAGATGCCTTTTGGGAGATTTTTTTTCTTATATGAAATTCATGTAACAATTAACCATTTTAGGTGAGCAGTTGGGTGGCATTTAATACATTAACAGTGTGTACACTCACAGTCTCTGTCTAGTTCCAAAGGATTTTTATCGCCACCAAAATAAACCTGGTACCCATTAAGCAGTGATTCGTCCTTTCCCCCTTCTCTCCCAGGCCCTGGCATCCACTATTCTGCTTTCTGTCTGTGGATTTACTTATTTTAGATATTACATATAAATGGAATCATACAACATACATGACTTTTCCTATCTGGCTTTCATTTAGCATGGTGTTTTGAGGTCTGTCTCCATTTTAATGTGTATGAACACTTTATTCCTTTTTATGGCTGAATAATATTCCAGTGTATGTGTATATCACAATCTCTCCATTCATCTGTTGGTGGACATTTAGGTGGTTTTCCACCTTTTGGCTATATCGAATAGTGCTACTATAAAGGTGTATACATGTATTTGTTTAAATACCTGTTTTCACTTATTTTGGGTATATACCTAGGAGTAGAATTAATGAGTTGTGGTATTTCTATATTTGACTTACTGAGGAACCACTAGATTTTCTCAGTGAACAATTTTATATTCTTTTTTAACTAGCAATATATGAGGGTTTCAGTTTTTCACATCCTCACTGACTCATGTCATTTTTATTTTCTTTATTGTAGCTATCCTAGTGAGTATGACGTGGTATCTCATTGCAGTTCTTTTTTCCTAATATATTAACTTTTAAAAAATTAATAACTTTATTTCTTAGAGCAGTTTTAGATTTACAGAAAACATGAGAAGTATAGTTCCTATTTATCCCTCTGCTAATCCCAGCCATAGATTCCCCTATAATGCTTTTGTTTGTTTTTTAAGAAAAACTTTTTTGCCCTCAGTAGAGTGCCCTGGGGTCACAGCTCATAGTTACTCAAACTCTTGCGCTCAGGCGATTCTCTTGCTTCAGCCTCCCAAGTAGCTGGGACTACAGGCACTGAGCCAGTTTCCCCTATTATTAACATCTCACATTAATATGTTTCATTTGCTATAGTTGATGAACCAGTATTGGTTCCTTACTAGTTCACAGTTAACTTTTTTTTGTTTTTTGCAATTTTTGGCTGGGGCTGGGTTTGAACCCACCACCTCTGGCATATGGGGCTGACACCCTACTCACTGAGCCACAGGCACCGCCCCAATAGTTCATATTGGATTTTACTCTTTGTTACATATTCTCTAGGTTTTCACAAATGTATAATGTCATGTACCCACTATTATAGTATCATACAGAATAGTTTCACTGTCCTAAAAAGTCTCCTATAGTCTCCACCTGTTCATTCGTCCCTCTCTTCCCTTGGATTCTTGGTGAGCACTGATCTTTTTTACTGTCTCTACAGTTTTGCCTTTTCCAGAATGTCATAAAAGTAGAATGATATAGTTCTTCAGACTGTCTTCTTTCACTTAGTAATGTGCATTTAAGTTACCTCTGTATCCTCTTGTGGTTCATTAGCTCATATCTTTTCTTTATCACTGAGTAACATTTAGTTGTATGGGTGTACCACAGTTTATTCACTTATCTATTGAAGGATATCTCTACTGCTTATAATTTTGGTGCAATTAAAAATAAAGCTGCCGGCTCAGCGCCTGTGGCTCAACAGGCTAAGGCACCAGCCATGTACACCTGAGCTGGCGGGTTCGAATCCAGCCCGGGCCGGCCAAACAACAATGACGGCTGCAACCAAAAAATGGCCGGGCATTGTGGCGGGTGTCTGTAGTCCCAGCAACCTGGGAGGCAGAGGCAAGAGACTCGCTTGAGCCCAGGAATTGGAGGTTGCTGTGAGCTGTGATGCCACAGCACTCTATCCAGGGTGACAGCTTGAGCCTCTGTCTCAAAAAAAAATAAAATAAAATAAAAAAATAAAAATAAAGCTGCCAGGGGTGGTGCCTGTGGATCAGTGAGTAGGGTGCTGGCCCCATATACCAAGGGTGGCAGGTTCAAACCTGGCCCTGGCTGAACTGCAACAAAAAAATAGCCGGGCGATGTGGTGGGCACCTGTAGTCTCACTTACTCGGGAGGCGGAGACAAGAGAATGGCCTAAGCCCAGGAGCTGGAGGTTGCTGTGAGCCATGAAGCAATGGCACTCTACCAAGGGCGACAAAGTGAGACTCTGTCTCTAAAAAAAATAAATAAATAAAGCTGCCAGGGCGGCACCTGTGGCTCAGTGAGTAGGGTGCCAGCCCCATATACCAAGGGTGGTGGGTTCAAACCCAGCCCTGGCCAAACTGCAACAACAAAGTAAATAAATAAATAAAGCTGCCATAAACGTTAATGAGCAGTTTTTTGTGTTTACATAAATTTTCAACTTATTTGAGTAAATACCTAGAAGCACATTGCTGGATTGTATACATGTAAGACTTAACTTTGTAAGAAACTACCAAACTATCTTCCAAAGTGGCTGTACGTTAACTTTTTTTATACATACATACCTTTATATACATAATCTATCACAAAAATTACCATTTTTAAGTGTACAGTTAAGTTGCTTTAATTAATTCAGTATTGTTTAACTGTTACCACTGTTTACAAAAACATTCTTATTAAGCCAAACAGGAACTTTACCCATTATGCCGTAACTCCCTGTTCCCTCCTCCCCAGGCCCTTAT
Source organism: Perodicticus potto (assembly GCA_963574655.1). Classification (NCBI taxonomy): domain Eukaryota; kingdom Metazoa; phylum Chordata; class Mammalia; order Primates; family Lorisidae; genus Perodicticus; species Perodicticus potto. The sequence goes on along the minus strand of CAUYRH010148178.1, from coordinate 12,303 downwards.
AACCTCTTACATACTTTTTTTCTCTATGATTGTGCCAATTTTAAAATGTTTCATGTAGTGGGATCCCGTAGTATTTGACCTTTTATGTCTGGCTTATATTCACTTGGCATGTTTTCAGGGCTCATCCCTGTTGTAGGATGTACCAAATTTGTTTACCCATCATCTGTTGATAGAGGCTTGGGGTTGTTTCTACCTAGTGGCTTTTTTTTTTTTTTTCTTTTTCTGTGTCAACAAATTCAAGAATTTAATTCATGAACAAACTTATCTAAATACAGTTATAATGAGTTGTAATAAAACTAAATAATTAACATATCTCAGTATGTTAACACTTAAAAAATGTACTTCTAGGTAACCACAAAATTTATTATGGAAAGTATATTATGTAAATAAATGTGGAGACCAGATGAGAACCAGAGAAGAAAACAATGCCATTAGAAAAAGAATAGCAAAGTAAATTCTAAAAAGGAAACAAATGGTATTGATACAGCGTTAAAATTTCTGTTAAAAGCAGAAATTCTTAGAAAACAACCGGAAGATGGAAAGAAAAAATAAAATCAAATGTTAGTTCTTGGAAAAGGATAATAAAACCAAGAAACCTTTGGTGAGACTGGACCATTCTGCGAAAGGAAGGCACAAAAATATCAAGAGTTAAAAACTGTTTAAAGAACAACAGTGGAAAAGCTGCAAACATTAAAAAAGAAATGCTGTTATGTATTATACATTTGGAAATTTAGGAGATATTGGAAAATTCCTAAGAAGTCTTACTAAAAAAGATAGAATAAAAGAAAGATATAAAAGTGCCACAGTGTTCTCCATGATGAAGTTGAATAGTTGGCAAAAATCATTTCAAAAGAAATCCCCAGGAATGCTTCACTAGTGAAGTATGCCACACATACAAAAAAAAATCCAAAAACACTTACTGGGTATAGACAAAGACAGTACTTTGGTTACTTTGAGCAGTGCTGCAATAAACATTGGCACCACAGTTACTTATTTTGAGTCTCTTTCCATTTCTTTGAGGTATATACCTGGAGTAGATTGCTGGTTGTATGTTTAACCTTTTGAGGAATTGCGAGACTTTTCCAAGGTGGCTGCACTGTTTTACATTCCCACCAGCGAAATATGAGAATTCTAGCTTCTCTATATCCTGGTTAGCACTTTCAGTTTTCCATTTTTTTACTGTAACTGTCCTAGTAAATGTGAAGTGATATCTCATTGTGGTTTTGATTTGCATTTCTGTATGTCTTCAGAGAAATGTATATTGAAGTTCTTCGTGTTTTTTTTAAATTTGGTTGTCTTTTTGTTGTTGAATTATAAGAGTTCTGTATATATTCTGGATGCTAAACCCTATTCAGATATTAAATACATGGTTTGCATTATCTGGAAACTTGAAATTCTTTTCTGCTAGTATCAAGTTTGCATGTTAATAAGTCTTACGTGAGTTTGCACAGTGGTGGAATCCAGAGCTAGAAGAAATTCTGAATAATTTTGAAACTGGATAGGTGCCTATTTTTTTTCCAGATCTCTTTGAAACCCTTGAGATCTGGAAAAACCCAGTTTTAAGAGTCAGTGCCACCATACATAAAAATTTGTAAGCTACTTTATTCCTAAAACAGAGACAGAGTCATATGTCGATCATGTCTCTTGTGTTTTAGTCTGTGGGTCATATTTCAAATCCAGAATCACAGGAGTAGTCTCAAGTAGTAGATAGCCTGTCCTGAAACCAGTAGAACCCTGCTTTGGAAAGTGTTCGTTTTATTTCATCAATACATTATACCAGTGTATCACCTGCTTTTCTTTCTTCAACTTTCTGACTTGGGAGCAGGGATTTGTGTGTTAATGCTTACTTTTCAATCAGATCCTCTCCCACTGACTCCCTATCTGGGGATGTAATATGAAAGCCGTGAGAGAAGGGCTACTACAGAAGCTGTTGCCTTGTGTCTTACCTTCTTAGATGAGAAGACTGGTCTAGCAGCTTAATCGAAGGCAGAAATTCTTGGGCTTTTTACAAGATTAATTTTTGTAGAGCTTGAGGAGTTCCTATCTGCTATAGGTATTCTGTGCTCCCCAGGAACTAGCTGGTGGAACTCTTCCTTCCTCTCCTTCCTCCCTTGCCTAATCTTCCAAGAACCAGCGTCTCGTCTCCATGTTGGCTCAAGCAATAGAGGAAGAGATTCTCATTAGAATTATTTATGTCACCATGAATAGAGCTAAGTAAGATTTGAATACAGCAGAGTAAGATTTGCCCCTCTCTCTCTCTTTTTGTTTTTGAAACAAGGTTTCACTCTGTCACTCTGGCTATAGAGTGCAGTGGCATCATCATACCTCACTGCAACCTCAAACCCCCAGGCTTAAGTGTCCTGCCCCAGCCTGTCAGGCAGCTAGGACTGCAGGTTCATATCAGCATGGCTGGCTAGTTTTTCTCATTTTTGCAGAGACAGGACCTTGCTCATGTTCAGGCTGGTCTCGAACTCCTGACCTCAAGTAGTCCTCCTGTCTTGGCTTCCCAAAGTGCTAGGATTATAGATATGAGCCACCAGGCCTGGCTAGATTTATTTGTTTATTTACTTTAAATCCCTTAGTTACAGCTGAGGATATTATTTAAAAAGTCCTTCTTTTAGTTTCTTATGCCAAGGACTTTCAGATGAGATTGTTGGGCACCCTTATCACAATGAAAGGAATACAAATAGCTTCTAGTTCTGGACTGTTGGAGGCACCTTTTAGTTTTTTTGCTTTTTAAGTTTAACTCCTTTTTCTTTTAAATAATTTGCTCAAGCATTTTGTTCCTGCCTTTTTCTTTTACTTTTGGCTACACACTGATAGATTTTCTAAGTAGTTGACTTTGAACTTCTCATATGTTGGCAGCATTATAAATTTGTCTATAGAGTTAGGATCACAATAGATATTTAATTAACTGATATTGTATTTACAGAATAGGTTCATGGCATTTTTAGAAGACTTTCTAGAATAAGAGAGATCACTTATTTTGTGTTCAAGCTGCCTTCCCCTGCCCCCTCCTTTTTCTGAGATACGGTCTGTTGCCTGGCCTAGAATGCAGTGTTGTAATCATAGCTCACAGCAACCTTGAACTCTTGGGCTCAACTGGTCATCCTGCTTCACCCTCTCAAGTAGCTATGACTATAGGCATGTACCACTGCACCCAGCTAGGTTTTTTCTTTTTTGTAGAGATTGTGTCTTGCTGTGTTGCTCAGGACGATCTTGAACTCCTGGCTTCAGGCTCCCAAAGTGCTAGAGTTATAGGCCTGAGCTGCTGTGCCTGGTGTCACCAAGCTTCTTGAGTTTGTGGTTTGGTATATCTCATTTGTTCTGGAAAATCTCTGGCAGTTCTCTTCACATAATGCCTTGCCCCCATTCCCTTCTCATTCTGAGACTCCACTTATACCATGATATGTTAGACATCACCATGTCTTTTTAGTTACACTCTCTTCTGTATTTTTCAGTGTTTCTATTTTCCATTCTGAGTAGTTTATTTTGACTTACCTTCCACTTAACCAAGTCTCTCTTTAACTAATCTGGTTGTAATTTAAATTATGAACTCAGTGTAGGGTTTATTATATTTTTAAGCTTTGGTTCTTTTCAAATTTACTATGTTTCTTTATGTAGATTCCCATGTCCTGCGAAGTTTTTCAAGCATGACTTTTTTCCCTAGAACATAGTAAATATAAATTTTTTATAATCTGATAATTTCAATAGCTGGAATTCCTTAGGATCTTTGACTATATATGACAGTTCTTACTCATGGTGTTCTATTCATATGTTTCTGTGCTAGACATGGCATTTGAAAACATTATTTATAGAATAGAGGCTTTGGATGATGGTGTCTGTTTCCAGGTGCCGGAGAGCACTAGCAAACCAAGATCACTTTAATCTAAGTTGAAGATTTGTGGGTTTTTTTTGACTGGCCAGATTATTTGAAACTGAGCCCATGAATTCCAGTTCATTCTTACTCCTAGGATGCAGCCCTTTTTGGGGGAAGGACAAGTTACTGAGTGTCTCCCTATGCTGGGCCTCTTGTCCACCTGGTACATCAAATGTTCACCTGCTGTTGCCTCTTACTTTGGATTCCCATTCTTTTCAGTATATTAACTTGGTAACACCTTACCATCTTGTTAGTTTTTTTTTTTTTACTGTTAAAAGGATGAATGTGTATTTTATTCAGCTTTTTGTCAAATTACTTAGGTCATATTATTGGAAACAAAATGACATCTTATTTCATGGATTCATGTCTTTCTAACATTAACCTTGAAACAAGTGACCATAAGGGGAGAGGTACTGCACTGTATTCTCCTGTGACTCTCTGTAACATTCAGTAAGAGATGGCTGCATTGGTTGGGTAAACCATGTAGTGTTGGTTGGCAGATCCTTCTAGATTCACTGTCTGTCAGAGCATGGCCTTTGCAGCTAGCATTTTGAGTCCTACCTCTCTCACTTATTTGCATTGTGACCTTAAGTGAATAAATTAACTATTCTTTACCTCTATTTCCTTGTCTAGAATATGGGAATACTAATTATACTTCATGGAGTATTTATGCCATTTAAATTAGTTTACAGCTATTTTGTTTTTTAGAGATAGAGTCTCACTATGTTGCCTAGGCTAAAGTGCAGCAGCTCTTCATAGATGTGATCATGGTGCATTACAGCCTTGAACTTGTGGGCTCAAGTGATCCTCCCACTTCAGCCTCCCTAGTAGCTGAGACCTTAGGTATACACCACTGCACCTGGCTCCTAAAGCTTTTAGAACATTGTCTGATTCATAGTAATCACTGGATAAATTTTAGCTTTTACTGCTAGCACCTAGAAACTTTGGAAATCAAGTATACCTCATTATATGGCACTTCACTGGGGTTCAGTGGTTTCATTGTAGCTCACTGCAACCTTGAACTCCTGGGCTCAAGAAATCCTTCTGCCTCAGTCTCCCAAGTAGGACTAATGGTGCATGTAACTGCAACCAGGTTTTTTTTTTTTTTTTTTTTTTGTGAAGACAAAGTCTTGCTCTGTTTCTCAGGCTGATCTCAAACTCCTGGCCTCAAGAAGTCCTCCTACATTGGCCTCCTAAAGTGCTAAGATTAAAGACATGAACAGCCTTACCTGGCCACCTTTTCTTTTTTTTTAAATTAAGACAGAGTCTCACTTTGTTGCCCTCTGTAGAATGCCAGGGCATCATAGCACATGGCAACCTCAAACTCTTGGGTTCAAGCAATTCTCTTGCCTCAGCCTCCCTGGTTGCTAGGACTACAGGCACCCGCCTCAATGCCCAGCTATTTTTTGTTGGACATTGTTTGGCAGGCCTGGGCCAGGTTCAAGTCCACCAGCCCCAGTTTATGTGGCTGGCACCCTAGCTGCTGAGCTATAGGTGCCGAGCCTTCTTTTTCTTCAAACAAATTAAAGATTTGTGTGGCAATTTTTTTTTTTTTTTTGACACAGTCTTACTTTGTCACCCTCGGTAGAGTGCTATGGCATCATAGCTCATAGCAACCTCAAACTCTTGGGCTTAAGTGATCCACTCTTGCCTCAGCCTCCCAAGTAGCTGGGACTATAGGTGCCTGCTACAACACCTGGCTATTGTTAGAGACAGGGTCTCTGCAGCTCAAGCTGGTCTCGAACTCCTGAGCTCAGGTAATTCACCTGCCTTGGCCTCCCAGAGTGCCAGGTATGAACCACTGTGCTTGGTCTTTGTGTGTCAATCTTGCACTGAGCAAGTCTATTGGCACCATTTTTCCAACAGCACATACATCATGTTTGTGTATCACATTTTGTTATTTCTCCCAATATTTCAATTTTTTTCATTATTATTATATCTATAAGGATGATCTGTGATTAGTGATCTTTGAGGTTAACTCTTGTAATTGTTTTGGGGTACCACAAACCACACCTACCGAAGATAGTGAACTGATTAAGGTTATGTGTGTTCTGGCTATTACAGTGTACTGTTCCCCTGTCTCTCTTTCTCTACTGGGTCCTGTCTATTCTCTATTGTTGTTCAACACAATAATGTTGAAATGAAGCCAATTAATAACCCTGCAGTGGCCTCTAAAGTGTTCAAGTGAAAGGAAGGGTCACATGTCTCTTACTTTAAATCGAAGCTAGAAATGATTAAGTTTAGTGAGGAAGGTATATCAAAAGCTGAAGTAGGTCAAAAGCTAGGCCTCTTGTACCAGTTAGCCAAGTTGTGAATGCAAAGGACGAGTTCTTAAAGGGAATTAAAAGTACCACTCCAGTGAACACATGAATGATAAGAAAGCAAAACAGCCGTATTGCTGCTAAGGACAAAGTTTAAGTGGTCTGGATGGAAGATCAAACCACAACATTCCCTTAAGCCAAAACCTAATCCAGAACAAGGCCTTAACTGGCTTCAATTATGTGAAGACTGAGCGGTGAGAAAGTTAGAAGCAAGCACAGATTAGTTTATGAACGTTAAGGAAAGAAGCCATTTTCATAACATAAAAGTATGATTATGAAGTGAAGCAGCAAAATTATCCAGAAGATCTAGCTAAGAAGCTAGCTATGAAGGTGGCTACAACTAAACAACAGATTTTCAGTATTGGTGAAATGATTCTTTCTATTGGAAGAAGGTGCCATCTGTGACTTTTGTAGCTACAGAGGAAAAGTCAATACCTTGCTTCAAAGGACAGGTTGACTTTCTTGATAGGGACTAATGCACCCGGTGACTTAAGGTGAAGTCAGTGCTCATTTACCATCCTCCAGATCTTAGGGCCCTTAAAAATCACATCAGATCTATTCTGCTTGTGCTCTATCAGTGGAAAAGGAAAGTCTGGATGCTAGTATAACTGTTTACAGCATGGTTTACTGAATATTTTAAGTCTAGTGTTGAGATCTACTGCTCAAATATTCCTTTCAAAATATCATTACTCCTCATTGACAATGCTTCTGATCACCAGAGCACTCTGATGGAAATATACAAAGAGTTTAATGTTTTTTGCATGCCTAATACAGTGTCTTTTTTTTTTTTTTTTTAAAAAGCATCTGTTTTGAAGCCCATGTGATCAAGGAGTCATGTCAGTTTTCAAGTCTCTCTCTCTTTTTTTTTTTTTTGAGAGAGAGAGAGAGTCTCACTGTCGCCCTTGGTAGAGTGCTGTGGCATCACAGTTCACAGCAACCACAAACTCTTGGGCTTAAGCGATTCTCTTGCCTCAGCCTCCCAAGTAGCTGGGACTACAGGCGCCCACCACAGCGCCTGACTATTTTTTGTTGGACGTTATCTTTGTTATGTGTGGCTGGCAGTATAACCACCGTGCTATGAGCACTGGGCCTGTTTTCAAGTCTTGTTACTTAAGAAATGCCTTTCATGAGGCTTATAGTTGCCATGGATAGTGATTCCTCAAATGGATCTGGGCAAAGTAAATTGAAAACCTCTGGAAAGGATTCATCATTCTAAATGCCATTAAGAACATTCATGATTCATGGGAGGAAATCCAAATATTAACATTAACAGGAGTTTGGAAGAGGTTGATTCTAATTCTCTCATGGAGGACTTTGAGGGATTCAAGGCTTCAGTGTAGTCAATACCTATGGATGTTACTGTAGCAAGAGAACCAGAATAGGAAATGGAGTCTGAAGATGTGACCAATCTCATGATAAAACTTGAACAGATGAGGGGTTGTCTCTTATGGATGATCAGAGAAACTGGTTTCTTGAGATGGCATCTACTCCTAGCAAAGATACTGTGAACATTGTTGGAATGACAATGAAGGATTTAGAACATTATATAAACTTACTTGATAAAGCAGTGGCAGGGTTTGAGAGAATTAACTCCAGTTTTGAAAGAAGTTCTACTGTGGGTAAAATGCCATCAGACAGCATCACATGCTACAGAAAAATCTTTCAAGAAAGGAAAACCTGGGCGGCGCCTGTGGCTCATCAAGTAGGGCGCCGGCCCCATATACTGAAGATGGCGGGTTCAAACCCGGCCTCGGCTGAACTGCACAACAGAAAAATAGCCAGGTGTTGTGGCAGGCGCCTGTAGTCCCAGCTACTCGGGAGGCTGAGGCAAGAGAATCACCTAAGCTCAGGAGTTGGAGGTTGCTGTGAGCTGTGTGAACCACAGCACTCTACTGAGGGCGATAAAGTGAGACACTCTCTCTACAAAAAAAAAAAAAAAAAAAGGAAAGCTTGGCCAGGTACAGTTCTTCACACTTGTAGTCCCAGCACTTTAGGAGGTATAGGCAGGAGGATCACATGGGGTCATAAGTTTGAGACTAGCCTGGGCCCTATGGTGAGACCCTGTCTCCACTAAAACATAAAAGAGAGAAAGGAGAAGTTCATCAATGCAGCTGGCTTCATTCTTGTCTTATTTTAATAAATAAACAAAAAAAAGAAATTGCCATAGCCACCACAACTTTCACCACCACGCTGTTCAACATCAAGGCAAGACCCTCCACGAACAGATTATGACTCACTGAAGGCACAAATGATCATTATTATTTTTTTAGGGTTGCAGGTGATGATATCCTCTCTTTAGCTATCCCTTCTTTGTGGACTTATTTCAGAATAACTGAGGTTAGGGTGTTTACTAATTATTCATGCCAGTGGTCAGGGAAGGAAGGGAAACTCCGTCTGCCTCTAAGTAGGCTCCCCAACAGTCAGACCACTGCCCATCTATGGGGCGGGTGGAGATTGGTCTTATGGCTCTTGCCAGGTAGAGTAAGAATGTGCTCTCTTGGCATTCTTAATTGTGAATTAGAGGATTGATGAAGATTTAACCCTGTTATGTGTGCTTTTTATGAATGGCCTGTAGATCCCAGAGTGTGTAAGCTTTCTTTTTTTTTTTTTTAGGTTTTCTTTCTTTCTTTCTTTTTTTTTTTTGTAGAGACAGAGTCTCACTTTATCGCCCTCGGTGGAGTGCCGTGGCGTCACACAGCTTACAGCAACCTCCAACTCCTGGGCTTAGGCAAATCTCTTGCCTCAGCCTCCCGAGTAGCTGGGTTTTTTGTTTGTTTGTTTGTTTTTTATTATTAAATCATAGCTGTGTACATTAATGCAATCATAGGGTACAATGTGCTGGTTTTATATACAATCTGAAATATTTTCCTCAAACTGGTTAACATAGCCTTCACGGGACCCTCTTAGTTATTGTGTTAAGACATTTATATTCTACATTTAGTAAATTTCGCATGTACCCTTGTAAGATGCACTGTAGGTGTGGTCCCTCCAATTACCCTTCCTTTTTTTTGAGACAGAATCTCACTTTGTTGCCCTCAGTAGAGTGTGATGATATCACAGCTCACAGTATCCTTAAACTCTTGGACTCAGGTGATTCCCTTACCTCAGCCTCCTTAGTAGCTGGGACTGCCCACCACAGCACCGGACTGTTTTTAGAGACAGGGTCTCACTCTTGCTCAGGCTGGTCTCAAATTCATGAGCTCAAGCAATCCACCCGACTAGGCTTCCCAGAGTGCTGGGATTAGAGGCATGAGTCACCACACCCGGCCTGTAAGCTTTCTTAATTAGAGAATGACATAAAGGTTACCTGTCACAGAGTGGTTTTCCACCAAACAGTAGTTATTTATTATCTTTCTTAGGGTTATTTTGTTGTTTTGTCTGTTTGACTCATAACCAGATCTTTTTTTCCAAGTTTTTTCCTTGTTGCTTGTCTTTTGCCTATTTTGTCTTTGGTTCAAATTTGTACCTGGGAGAAGAAAAGAGGTTGGTAATGTTAATAATAATTTATGTGTACTTAGCAGTTTACAAATTTGTGGGCTGTTTCAATGAGATGGCAAGGTAGGTTAACTCCATTTTTCAAATGCGGAAAGTGGGACTTAGTTAAATGACTTGCTTAAGTCAGGAACAAGTGACAAAACTAGTATTTAAACTTAGGTTTCCTGATTCTAAATGCAGTAAGTATCTTTCCAATGCATCACCCAGGAGAATCAATAGAAAACAAGCTTAATAGGGGAAGCAGAAAATTCTTTTTCTAGATGATTTTTTTAAACATTTTTTTTGGGTGTCTGTCTTCATGTTATTTAGTTTGTAGACAAGAAAGCGGTGCTCATGTTCTTTCTGTACCTTAAGGAGAGAGATGTTATGTACTGATTGGTACCCAGTAGTCCCTTGCCCTTCTTCCCTACTATATCACATTGAAGGAGCCTCCAGTTGAGGAGGCCAGAGGAAGGTTTTGTAATTATTGCTCCTCAGATCTCTTGTGAAAGACAAGACAATGGCCAGATGTAATTTTCTTTTGTCTCAGTGTCGTATTTATACAGGGCGCCCTCCTTGAAGTCATGGCTCTCCCTTATGCCCCCCCTTTTTTTAATGAGATGAAATGAGAACCCAAAATAGAGTCTAAAGCTAAGGCTATTCATAAAGATCTCACACAGCTGAAATGATCTGCCTTTTTGTTCCTTTAAGACCTTCTGACTCCAAGTTAATTTACTAATTCTGGTGCTGTTGTTGGATAGGTGACTTTTTCTCCTTAGTTTGGAGTTGGATTTTTGATTTTATAACATATTTGAAATAATCCTTTGAACTATTTGTAAGTTATGGACTTTTGTAATTTTTAGTTTTATTTTGTGTTTTAAGTGAGAAGCTCAGTTTTTAGAAGGACATTTAGCTTATAGATGTTTTCAAAAGAACTAGAACTAATATGTTGTTTGGAATTGTAGTGAGTTTGAGGCAACAGTTGAAGTAGTATAGTGTCACCTCACCTCTGCTCTTCGTAGGTCCTGTGTTCATTTCACAGGAATTAATCATCCAGGCAGTATTCCTCCCATGCCTGCATCCTCAGCCATATGGAGAGGACCCCATAAATTGTAAAAAGGTCCATTGGCTTTTATCTGGAGTGGACTTTACCCATAGAACTCAGTTCTGCCTTTTGCTTCATTTGACAGGTTGACTTATGATGTTGGTACTTCCAATAAAATCAAGTCTAAATGCTTTGGTTGACTGCATTTCTCATTGCTTTGCCTAAGAAGGCCAAGGATACATTAAAATCTGTTTGTCCCATCCTATATTTCCTTTTTAAGGTTGTTAGCCAGCATTTTTGTTTTATAGTGTGTTGTTTGTTTTGATTCAACTTCTACTCAGAAGTTCAGATGTGGTCAGTTGATGTTAAAGAGCTTTTTGAATTTAAAACATGTCTGTTTCACTGTTTCTTTGTATCTACATGTTTATGTACATATAAAGTAACTTTTAGTATTTTTACATTTCATTGTGCTAAACTTAAGTGCTTTCTTTCAAGGATTAGAGGCATTGGAAAGTAACTAATTTTCAGTACTCTTTTAAAAGCCTTAAACCTTTTGATCATATTATTTTTAGTAGCAAGTTAAATCGTTTTCATTTATCAGAAGTGGTGATGTGTTATGTTCAGCCACTTTGTGGAAAAGATGAAGTTTAACCTGCCTCTCCTATGTTTAATGAAAGGTGAGGTTCAAAGTGGAGAGTGAGGGGAGGAATTACAGAGACCCTTTTCTTGGTATCAGTTTTCCTCACAGATGAAAACTTTGGGTTCTCATCTGTTGTCTTTGCTTTTGTCTGAAGGAGAATTGATGTTGTCAACCTCATTCATCCAGCGTCCGAATGCCTGCTGTGTACGTGGCAGCAAGGGAACCAAGGTCCCACACTGAGGGGGAAATACGAGGATCAGTAACTCTGATAATGTTGACCATGTTTTTGATGTAGGGAGATGTTAGGGAAGATGTGGAGTGTGCATTGGACTTTATTTATTTATTTATTTTTTGTAGAGACAGAGTCTTACTTTATTGCCCTCAGTAGAGTGCTGTGGCGTCACACAGCTCACAGCATCCTCAAACTTCTGGGCTTAGGCGATTCTCATGCTTCAGCCTTCCGAGTAGCTGGGACTACAGGCGCCCACCACAACGTCTGGCTATTTTTCTGTTTTGCAATTCGGCCAAGGCTGGGTTTGAACCCGCCACCTTTGGTGTATGGGGCCGGCGCCCTACTTGATGAGCCACAGGCGCCGCCCTGCATTGGGCTTTAAAAGTGAGTGGTATGTCAGCAAAGCTAATACTTGGATAGAAGGACCAACTCATACATAGAAACAGTGGCAGAAGGTATGTGTGTGTGTGTGTTTGTGCGCGCCACGTGTGCTGATCAATATATACAACGATACTAAGAGTAGTAGAGGTAGGAGCTGGTTCCTCTGGTGACAGTAGATTAATGAATTTTTTTTTTTGAGACAGAGCCTCAAGCTGTCACCCTGGGTAGAGTGCTGTGGCATCACAGCTCACAGCAACCTCCAATTCCTGGGCTCAAGCGAGTCTCCTGCCTCCACCTCCCAAGTAGCTGTGACTACAGGCGCCCGCCACA
>CAUYRH010148174.1:0-13530 GCA_963574655.1 Perodicticus potto | reverse complement strand
TCTGCTCAGGACAGCATGTGGTTCTCTCACTAGGCCCTCAATAGATTGCTGAACATGTTGACTAAATAAAGATGGGCCCTGGGAGAATTTTCAGAGAATTTACCCTAAAAATGTTGCTGATCATCATGTTCACCACGTATCATGGCATTCTCTTAAAAAGAACTTTTGAGAGAATGCACTTTCTTGTTTTAGAATGAGAAATAGTTATACGTCTCCTGAAAACAAAACAAAACAAAAACTTTACTTCAGTTATGTGGACATAGGTTGTCTTTTCAGGCTGGCTGGCAGGAAACTCAAAGTGTGGGTTTGACTGGCCTTTTGGAATTGCATGAGACTTGATGCCATGCTTTGTTTTATCAGCATCCTACCTGCATTTATTTTATGCATTTCTTTTAGATGAACATTTTTCTACTCAACTCCTAGTGTTTTCTGATGGGGCTGCATTGTAGGCATCTTTGAAATTATTCTTAAGTTCCAGGAAATGAATGACTGAAAATAACGCCATAGAAAGGGTGCAGGAATTAAAGAAAAGGGTGGGAAGAGAACAAGGACAGGGTGAAGGAAACAAAAGGGAGTCTTTGGAGGAGGAGAGAGACAACAGGAGAGGAGCTTGAGATGGTGAGACACAGGGCTTGGGTCCCCTTGGGGATTTGAGGGCATCTTCGGTCTATGGGGCCTGTTAGGCTTTGACAATGGGATGGGCATCCCTGGGTCAACTTGCAGCCTAGAACTCTCTGAAGATGGAGAAGGAGATAAAACCAGAAAGACGTCCTCTGGAGCCAGGCTGACATCTTCACTGCAGCACTATGAGCCACTGTTTCCTTTCTCTGAGCTTCAGTTTCCTCATCTGTAAAATGGGACTAATAACAGTGCCTCTTGTCCAGGTTCTGTTGAGGCTCAGTGACAGCTGGGTTGGAGTGACACTGGAAAGGGAGAGAGAGGAAAGTCTCCATTTCCCCTCATTTCCCATCAGGCCTTTTCACAAATTGCATGTTTTCTTTGAATCCAAACATAATGCCCACCTTTGTTCATCTCTGTATTTTCCCAGGACCTCCCATCCGTGGGAACATCACATCAGTAAAAATCACAAATATAATTCTTAATGTTTTGATAAAGAATGCAGGTCTTGTTTTTTAACCAGAGACTTCTCAGGGGAACCATGGGAATAGATTGTATTGCAATCCATATCTAAGTTACAAAGCAAAACTCTTAATCTTAAAACATCTAATTTTACAAAGTTTCTCTCCATACCACCACCAAATCACCCTACCTCTATTTCCCTCTCTCTCCATCAGACATTTTTCTTTTTTCCCTCTTGGGTATTTTCCTCCAGGTTGCCTCTCTTTCCTGGCTCTTATGGTTTCTATAGAACTTCATTTAGAGAAAGGCTCACCAAACTTTTTCTGTAAAGGGACAGATTAGAAATATTTTAGACTTTTTGGGCTCTATGTACTCTGTTACAACTATTCTTCCCCTGTAACAAGAAAGTAATCACAGGCAGTAGATGAATGTGTGTAGCTCTGTGCCAATAAAACTTTATTTACACAAACAGAATGTAAATGGGGTTTATCTTATAGGTCGTGATTTGGTGACTTCTGATTCTAAGCAATTTAAGAATCTTTTATCTTTATTTCTTTCTATTACCCAATTCAGCAAAACTGAAGATTCTGCTATGGATATTCTGATCTTTGGAGGCATAAGATAAGTGGGGTAATTTAAATAATTGTTAATTTTTTTTCTGTCTTATGTTGATTAAACAGGTCAGAACAATTCTTTGCCTGCATTTCTATAAGACATGTGCATCAGGTATGACTGAGCCCTGGAGCTTAGTGGGACAGGTCTTCCCAGGTGAGGGGCATGTGTGTACCTTTGTGATGTTTGGGACCATAGTTCCCTGGGTTAACAAAGGGAAAAGATAAGGTTCTATATTTTTGCCTCTTTCACTTTCTCATTTGATTCTGGGAACATCCTCACATCGAATTATAAAATGGAAAAAAAAAATACTGGACCAGAACCAGGAGATCTGATTTCTGTTTTGGTTGTATTACTGCTTTGGGGTTTGACCTTGGCAAATCTATTGATAAGCTGGTATAGGTCTGTCAGTTATTAAACTAGAATCTTTGGTCACCAAATTTTCATCATTTGATTCTTATTCAGGTGAAATCTTACCTAGAACTCAGATGTGTATAGAATGACGTAGGGCTGGGGAACAAGAGCTCTGTCCAATGCCCCTTGATCCTGACACTCACTCTGACCCTGCTTGAGGGGGACCCTCTTGAAATATCTCTGCTGGAATCCAGGGGTTCTGGGCAGCAGGGAGAAAGATCACTGAGTTAAATAATTCTTTGATTTTTTTTTGTACCATCTTCCCCCATCTACCTGGCATTCTAGACACCCTCAAATTATTTATACTTCTTCAAAATTTTTCATAAATTTGTTTTCCAATACTAACATCTTCCTTTGTGATTGGTTTTCCACTTTTTACAATCCTCCTTTTTAACTTCCACACTCTTATTTATCCTGTATATCCCTACTCAAATATCCATTCTCGGGCTTATTTAACTAATTGGATTCTTATAGAAAACTTTGGAAAGACCCATGGATTCCAGAAGAATCTCAAGTCACAGCTTTCAGGTATCTTTGTTTCAATAAACCTTTCTTCCTACATCTTAGAATTTAGGAGGATATACATTCCTATGAGCAAAACTCAGGTCCTTCTGGCAGGACTCCTCTGTAGGAAGCACCTTAGTTCAACCTCAGAGCCTGGGACCTGCTGATTCTCCCCGTTCACCCTTTGTGGAAGTGGCCACAATGTTACTTATTTTTTCTATCTATACTTTTGATTTGTACTCATCACAAGGTAGGGATGTTTGGTGTCAAAAATAGAATTGTATCCATGAAAGAGAGTCTGGGGACAGAATGATTTGCAGATGGAAAAGGTTTGTAAAGTTTGGAATATCCAAAACCCTTATCATACAGGGACTGAACCCCTCTTGCAGGACTCTGTATTAAGGGACTCTATTTCAGTCTGAATGGGTGGTAGATTCTGCAGTCCCAGCTCTCTCCAAATCCTACTGCTCTCTTGTTGACCTGGACCCCTCCTGGTCTCCAAGGGAGATGGGCAGCTGTTTCATGGAGCTGGGATGGAGTGGTGATGGGGCCAAACCTGACATAAATGGAGACAGGGATTCAAAGACAAAAGTGAAAATGATTGAGACTGGGAACCAAAAGAAATTACAATTAGCTGCAGGTTGCTAAATCTTGATTAGTCTCCCACTGTGCTGTTGTTCTGTAGCCAACTTAGATGATCCAAAGACAGTGTTTAAGAGCCATTTTAACTAAATTAGCAACCATGTAAAACCTTCACTCAGAATATATGTTTATCTGCACTCCCCCCTGAACAATTTCTGTCAAGGAATCACATGAAAAATTGAGGTCAAAAGAGACTGAGAGTTGAAGATGTTTCTAGTAAGACATCAAACATTTGATGTAAGCTCGGTGTGAAAAAAATGATTTTTAATTATTCTCTTTAACTAGGGTGACTGTCTTGGTTTATAGCTATGGTCATGGCATAATGATAAGTAACATCCACCTTTACTCTTAAAAGTGTTCCAATCTGGACAATAAATTACACGGTCATTCTACGTCTATGTAGAGAAATTCTAATCTCCTAGAAGGTTCAGGAGGTGATGCTATAGCCAAATCCCTTTTATATATGATGGTTCAAAATTTAGATTTTCTTTTCTTTTTTTTTTTTTTTTTAAGATCTCAAACCATGGAACATTTCTTCAAAGGCAGATGCATTTATCACATTTATATGTCTTGATATACTAGAATTTAAAATTCTCTTATTATAGTGTTAGGTATATTGTAGGTCATTAAGAATTCTTCATTTGGCTGGGCACAGTGGCTCACACCTGTAATCCTAGCACTCAGGGAGGCTGAGGCGGGTGGATTGGTTGAGCTCAGGAGTTTAAGAACAGCCTGAGAAAAATGAGACCCCATCTGTACTAAAAACAGAAAAATTTGCCGGATTTGTGGTGGGCGCCTTTAGTCCCATCTGCTCAGGAAGCTGAGGCAGGAAGATTGCTTGAGCCCGGGAGTTGGAGGTTTCTGTGAGCTAGGCTGATGCCATGGCATGCTAGCCCAGGCAACAGAGCAAGGCTGTCTCAAAAAACATATTTTCAAGAATTACACTTGGGTTAACATAATTCTCAACTATTTGGTGGTCCATTTGGTGCTTTTTGCCATGTTGGGGGTGGTTCTAGGGTGTGTCTCTAACTCTGGTTCTGCTCCTTATATCAGGGAGGCTGAAGTAAGTTACCCAAGTTGGGCGGGGGTTTCCCACTGTCCTTTGAGATCCTCCTACACTCAGAATCTAGCTTACATTAAAGCTGCAGTCAGCTTCAGTGCATAAATAAAAAGAGAGTACTGCAGTTATTTCAGTTCTATCTTTCCTTTGTCACACTGACCTGAGTTTGATCCCGGCTATGACCATTTGGTAGTTATGTGGCCATAATTGAGTTACTAGACTTTCTGAACTTGTTTCCCCCTCTGGAGAAAGAAAAGCACCACAGATGCCCTAGGATGCTGAGGGGAGGCTGAGTTCAAGTGATGTCTTAAAGAACTCCCCTTCCCCATGCAGGTGAAATGCAAGTTTAAGTCATCCTGCTTATGCCCAGCAGAGCGACAATCAGGTAATTTCTGGCAGCTCGAGCATGGACTAGAATGAGATGTGGCGAACGTCTGGTCTGTGGGCTCCATTCTGGTGTTCACTTCTCCTCCTTTTGGTGAGAGGACACTGATTTCCTTGTGGGGAATTACGTTTCTTCTCTCGTGAGCTTCAACTTCTTCATCTGTAAAGTGAGAACCTACTTAGCATCCAAGGCCTTGCACCACTGCGAAGCTGAATGTGTAAAGCTCTCAGGACAATGTCAGTTTCTTTGTTGGCTTTGTGCAAGAATATATGACATGCAATCACGGCAGGGGTGCATCCCAGAACCTTGCCTTCCCCTGCCCTGCATACGGCTCACACTAGGCCAAATGGACTTTTTTCTGTCCTAGAACTTTAAACTGTGCCACTATTTCTTTTTTTTTAAAGGCAAAACTCCTTCTGCTCCTGAGTGATGGAACTAGGACAATCAAGCCAGGTCCTCTCTGACCTGTGGAGTTCAAACTAATTAATTGACTCATTGAGTAAATGTTTGTTGACATCTCTGTGTCAGACGGTGTATGCTAAGTCTTTCACATATTTTTCTCATTTAATCCTCAGTACATATTGGGGGTTGGGCCATGCTGCTTGCTTTGCAAATGGAGAAATGGTGAGCTCATGGAATTTAACCAACTTGCCCAAGATTACACAGCGAGCGTGTGGCAAGGCCGGGATTTGAGTTTGTATTTGTCTGATTTCAAAGCCAACATTTTCTTCTCAGGGACATTTGACCTCTCTGCAAAGGGAACCACTGAAAGCATATTTTGCCTAAGACTTTATAGAGAGTTATTATCCCTTTTTTCTTTTATTGAATTATCTTCAGCAATAATGGAGGGATCTATAAGGACAGAGGATATGGGTGGATGGGAGCATTTATTGGTTTCATCTGTCTAGCATGCCTTCTTCCTCTCCTTCTTTCCCCTCCTCCTCCTAATAATTATTATATTAATAATATATTAATTAATGTATAAATAAATATTATTATTATATTAATAATATATTATTTAATGTATATAATAAATATAATGTACATAATAAATAATGTGTGCAATAAATTAATGTATATAATAATTAATAATTAGTAATATAATAATAATATAGTAATATAATACAATACAATATAACAACAACAACAACAACAACAACAATGATAATGGCAGACTCCTTCCTTTAGCAGTCATGCCCCATTGCCTCATTTCATGTAATTCCTGTAGGGTTGTCGGTATGGAATTGTCAGTATAGAACTAGGTCCTCTGGGCACAGAGATTTCCTTCTGATTCAGGTCTGACCAATCAAAAAAACATTTTTTTTTGAGACAGAGTTTCACTATGTCGCCCTACGTAGAGTGCCATGGCATCACAGCTCACAGCAACCTCCCACTCTTGGGATTAAGCGATTCTCTTGCCTCAGTCTCCCAAGTAGCTGGGACTACAGGCACCTGCCACAATGCCTGGCTATTTTTTGGTTGCAGTTGTTTAGCTGGCCCGGGCTGGGTTTGAATCCCTCACCCTCAGTGTATGTGGCTGGTGCTGTAACCACTGTGCTACAGGTACCGAGCCCAATAAGAATTTTTTTACTCTGGCCACAAAAGTTTGGTCCAAGGCAGATGACCCAAATCAACCAATCAGGCAGATGACCCAAATCAGCCAATCAGAGTCTTCCCTAGATCTTATAGACATTGGAGAAGGAAGAGGTTCTTTTTTGCCTCTGGGATTTTAAGTAATGCAGGCATTCTCCTTTCTAAACAGATAGAGTGAGGGGGACCAAAGCAGATGAGACTGACCCAGCGGGGGAAGCTGAGGAGTAGGATCCCTTTAATAACACTGCCTATCAGCTATTCCAAGAAATCATTCCACATTCCCAGCTTTTTTCCCTTTTTGTCTTTGAGTATTGTCTCTGCTGTTTATAACTGACAAATACAATTTGCTTCCTCAGTGTGAGTTTGTGGAAGCCCAGTTTTGGGAAGTGATTTCTTTTCCCTGGGGGGGCCTGGCTGGGGACAGGTCCATAGTGGCAAACTGGAGAATGATTATGGTCATGCACTGCTGTCTTCTGGCACGTCTGCCCCAAAGATAGTTAGTTATTCATTTGTTTGCTCCCATGGGTATCAATTCACCCAGGCAGCCCCTGAGTACCTGTCATGTCCAAGAACCATGTAGGGGTGGAAGGTGTGGCCCCTGCCCCTGTGAAAGTCACTGTCTAGAGCCCCTTTTTTCTGTGGCTTCTACACAGTCCTCCTCTCAGCAGTCTCTGTTTTCTGTTCAGAAGTTACTACTTGAAGGTGCTAAATTATTTATGAACTCTTTTCACGAGAGCATCCAAAAGCTTAAAGACAGATTCTGTTCTGAAGGCCTGAGGTCAAAGCTCCTTTCAGAGAGAATTCTCATACCTACTCTCTCTCTCTCCTTTGCCCCCAGCATCCCATGTATTCAGCCCAGATGTCTTGCCAAAATTATTTCTGGAGGATTTCTTGAGCTGAAACTAGATCCCCTTCTCAATGCATTGTTTCTGCCCACTCGAATTTAGACTCACTTGAGGGTCCTGACTGTTCTTGAGGAAGAAGAAGGCTGCACCAACTGATGGGAGTGGAGAGGTAGGGAGGGCCCTGGCACCTGCCCAGAGCCTGGTATCATGGTGCCCAGTTGAGCTTCTCTGTAAGTTCTTTTACTCGGTGACTGATTTCCTTTGGGTACTGCCCAGCTCCAGCGCCCCCTGGTGCTCATGTGCCTGGTACTATTCTTCCCAGAGAAGGTGTGATATAGAGAGCAGAAGAGAGCACCATTTACTGGGGACCTCGGTGTCTGCTTTTTCATCAGTTACAGGTAAAGACCAGAGAACGGAGCTGGAGGTGGAGGGAGGAGCAGCTGCTAAAAGGATTTGGAAAATGAATGGGGTACAACAGAAAAGTAAGGAGGCTGTGCACAGACTCATGTACTAAGATGGTATCTGAGCAGAGCTTGGATGCTGCCCCTATTCAGCCACCCGGTCTTGTCCTGTAGTCACTGATCTCCCCTGAAATGCTGCTTTTTTATGGGAAACCGGACAGATGATAACATAAGTAAGTGCTTATGTGACCATTTGCCTGACGTCTGGTGTCCCCTTGGGAGCCAGGCTGGTCTTGTTCACCCAAAGTAAAATGTTTGGAACGAATGAGTTTCTTAAAACTGTTGGTGGAATGACTAAAGGGACAAATGTTTGATCTGTAGATCTCCGATCTTCTTTATAAGCTTTTTGGCCCACGTATTCTTCTGCTTACAGTAGGACTCTCTGGAAAAGAGACAGATGGATGGTACAATCACTGCAATTCACATACACTTGATCTTGAGCCAGTTGTATTTTACTCAACACAAAAATACAAATGAAAAATATTTATGTGAACTTCAGGAAAGATACCAGGGGAAATGAAGAAGCCACTTACAGCCAGGGCGAGTGAGAGTACATTCGCCATCGGAAGCTTATTTCATCAGCCGAAGTCCTTAGTGAGGCACGAGGAAGCCGGCGATGTGGAGCTTGGAGGAAAGAGCCAGTCTCCTTCCCAGGCAGCTCCGCCATCACTCGCCTGCCTCAGTTTCCACTATTAAAAAAGATGTTCTGATCCGAATTACATTTCCAGGCTTCCTCTAAGGGGCTGCATTCTGAACTGCTGGACGGCCCTGAGATTGAGTAATGAGGGACCTGAGGACAGGTGGGGAGCGAGCAAGGGTGGGTTTAAGAAGGCAAAGTCCCTGAAGGGGTAAGAAGAAGACCACACTAGGCAGAGAGAAAAAGAGAGAAAGGACAGAGCTAGCTAGGTTCTAAGCATAAGCATTGACTTCTTAAGTTTTTATTTGTTGTCTTTTTCTGTTAAGGGAAGAAACCCAGGGTTGGGAGATAGGAATCTTATTAAAACATGATTACAGAGCATCTGTCACATTCCAGGCACTGTGCCGGGCACTGGGGTTACAGCAGAAAATAATACACAGTTCCCCTTTGCATGGCCTCATGAAGCTCTCCAGTGTGGGGGGTTCAGATGAAAAATGAGGAATGTAGAAATGAGTCAGAAAGGGTTATGGGGGTTCTTTACATGGAGTGGACAGGAAAGAGTTCCTGGAGGAGGTGTGGCCTAAGCAGGGAGCTGAAAGGTGAGCTGTGCAGAGCAGGGAAGAGCACCCCTGACAGAAGGGGTGCAGGTGCAAAGGTCCTGGGGCAGAAATAGGCTCCGTGGACTCGGTGCAGAGTCAGCAGGCCCAAGTGGAGTTTGGCCAATCAGGGGATGCTGAAGGCTGTGAGCAGAGAAGTGATGTAGTCTGATTTAAGTTTTACAGAAATCACCTTCTTGCCTTGGGGAGGAGGAATGCGTTGAGCAGAAGAGAGATATTTGGGGGAGGCAGGTGCAGGAGTCCAGTTGATCTGTTGGAGAACAGTGAAGATGGTGAGAGATGGTGGGGACGGTGGCCAAAGGTTGGTGTGGAGGACCTGTTTGGGAGCTGATGGTCCCACTGTTGGCCAGCCCTGAGATCTGATTCTCAGTTTCCCCATATGTAAAATGAAAGCTACTCCAGACTACTCCAGGCTCTGGGTGTCCCAGAAGGTCTGTTGACTTTGGCCTTACAGGCTTTCACAAGGTCGGTGTCTGCTTTTTCTCTCAAGGCTGAGAAACTCTTACTGCACAGAATTTCAATTTGTGGCTTAAAGATACATTTTCCAACATTCTGAAGTTCAGTTAATATTTTAAGCACGTGACGATCTTGTGTCCCTGCTTCTTGGTGGGAAGTGGTGGGTGAGGGTGTTACATTATTAATAAAATACGAATACATTAAAGCCTTTATTTTAATGTAACTGATGTAGGAAACATGATCTTTTGTGGAGCTTTCCGCAAGTGGGTGGAAAAGCATGTTTGCCCCAAACCTTTGACAGCTCTTGTTCAGGCTGGGGTCTTTGTTCCCAACAAAGCCCTTGACCCCTTGTGGTTTCAGTTCTGTTTACTCTTGGCAAGTGTTTTGGGTTCAAAGGGAGACTCTTTAAAAGCTGCATTGGAAAAGTCTATAAAATCTTAACGCATCTTTGACATCAAATAGCTCTTTCAAAGCAGTGATTTGATGAAGTAAATAGGAATGCAGCACAAACCATATGGAACACATTTTCCATAACTGCTCTGCACTTGAATAACAAAGAAAAGTTCTTGGCAAAGGGAGTTTGGGATTTTAATGACCCTTAAATATCTGGCTCAGTAGCCAGATGTGTTTCACCAGGCTGAAAACCCTGAGGAGCAGCCCTGCCTTTCTCTTTGGCAAAACATTAGCTAACACGATGTTGCTGTTTGTGAAAAGATGTTTGTGCCTCATTGCAGAAAGCTTAATTCACCATGATTTCCTTAATTACTCACCCCTCCCCCAAACTGGCATAACTCCCAGCATGCCTCAGAGCATCATTTCTGATTTCGAGACGCTAAGCTGTTCATGATGATGCCACAGAAAACCTCCTTAATTACTTGAAATTGGGATCAAAGGGTTGAAACGTTGATCAGAATGTGTCTTGTTGATGGAAGTGGGGCGGGACAGGAGGCTTAGTCTTCCTGGCGCGAATGGTTCTGCTTTTAACTGGCCAAGTGAGTTGAGTTTCTTGATTTGTGAAGATAAAATGGGGCAAACCATGGTTGGGCTGTTACTGGAAAGTTCTGGTTTTGAATATGGACAAATCTGAAAGTACAGACATGGGTCTGCTGTCTTGCAAAGTCAGCTTGGAAGTCCATGCCTGGTTTCTTTAGGCGTTGGCCTATTACTTGAGACACTGCATGCAGAGTGATTCTCATCTCAAGACAAACTCAGAACTGGTTTATGTAACTTACATGCACTGAGAGGCGGATTCCTCAATAAGAGACATGAATCTGCAATTTCAGGTAAAAGGGGCCTTCAGAATGATGGAGCCCGTTGCCCCCATTTCAAAGATGAGAAAACTGAGGTCCAGGAAGTGCAAGTGGCTTGTCCAAGGCCACATACTTTGTCAGTGTCAGGACCAAGATCAGAATATGCCTGATTTATCAACAATCTGGGCCCCACATGACTTCTGTTTACAAAAATCAAGCATATCTGCATAGGATGATTTCCCAATACAGATGATGTTCAAAAGCCTTTACTTCAGGAGGGAGTGAGCAAATGGGAAGGGAATAAACCACCCATCAAGTTTCTGAGCTGGTATTGCTCTTGTGCTGTCTTGCATAGTTTTCTATTAAAGCAAAATAAAACATTTTAGAAAAGAAGAAACTGAGAATCAGAGATATTAAGTGGCGTTTGCAGGTGGCTCCAAAGCCTTTGCTTTTCCTGTGATGTGAATTTTGGCCTGTGCTTAGTCACAGCAGTGTCTAAGTCCGTTCTGGCTGCTCTAACAGAATATCATAGATTGAGTGGCTTATTTGAGAGGTTTATTTCTCGCAGTTCTGGAAAATAGGAGCCCTAGATCAGCATGCCAGTGTGGTTGGGTTTTGGCAAGGCCCACTTTCCTGGTTCACAGATGGTCAATTTCTGGCTGTGGTAGAAAGGGTCAGGGGGCTGTCTGGGTCCTTTTTAATAAGGGCACTAATCTCATTTGTGAAGGCTCCACCCTCATGACCTATTTATCTCCTAAAAGCCTCAATTCCTAATTTTGTCATGTGAATTTGGGGGTTGGAGGACACAAATGTTCAGACCATGACAAATGATTTAGAGGCTTGTAGGCTGTCTGGCAAGCTGGGGTCCTGTCTTTCCACTGGCTGGGTCACTGCCCTTCCCACTTCTGTCATCCTGAGGAGACTCTGCATGCTTCTGTCAGCCAGGCAGGAGTCCCCCAAGAATGAATCCATTTTTCTGTTTTTGCCAGTGGATGTGGTTGAAAACTGGGAGAAGGTCCAGAGAAACCCAGACCAAAGTCACTACAAGTAGTGGGGTACCCTTTCTCTTTTTAAAAATTTATGTGCTATTCTGCGTAAAAACAACTCCCCCCTCCCCAAACCAAATTCTGGATCTACTAAGTTCCCTGCCTTAGGATGCACAGAGCAGTGGGTGGGGCTGGTGACTGTCCCCCGAGGTGAGGGACACGTGGCCTACCTTCCTGCTTTCCTGGTCGTCTCCCTGTGCCTTCCAGCTGTCCTTGATTTGCTTCTCTTCTCCCTGCCCCCAAGCTGGCCAGCTCCTGTAGGACTCTCCTCCTGGCTGACCACAGATCCCCTCTCTACAACAACAGCTTCATTCCTGAAACGTGCAAGGGGGAGTGTGGACTTCCCTTCAGAGACAAGATATCACTAAGGCAAAAGGGTCTGGTCAGAGCGATGGAGGGAGCAGAGGCTGAGGACTCAGGAGGGAACTGAGTGGGCAAAAGGAGGGGTCAGGACTGGTTTCCAGTCAACTGCAGAGAAGCTTCTGGTTTTCCTGCCCTGCATTGCAGCTTTGTGCCTGGGAGGTGCAGGGAAGGGGCCACTGCATGGAGAACCAGGAAATCACTCAGCCCTGATTTTGGATCATGCCAGCCCCTGAGCACAGTTCAGGCTTTTGTTCCTCAGTCCAGAGCTGAAGAAGTCCTGAGACTTTGGAGCAGCCCCAACCCTGAGCAGAGAGAGGGAGCTGAGGCTCTGTCTGACCAGCTCCGTTCCTGGGTGTGCTCTTGGGCAGCTCCGGCTCTGGGGCACTAAGCAGAGCCAGGGGTGGTGAGGACTTGAGAGAGAACGGGGTTGAAACCGAGTGGCTTTGCACCATTTTCAGGCATGTTAATTAAATACAGGGATTATGGACCCCAAATCTTCACAGAAAGTAGCTTTATTGTACCTCATTACCAGATTTTATACACTCCACTTGGGCGAGACTGATGTTCTGTATTATAAAAGAATGATGGATTTTATGGTCTAAAACCTTCGGTTATTAATAGAGAAACATTCAGAAATGACAACAAGGAGACCTGAGGTGCTACTTGCAGGCCCTGATGAACTGCTGATGCCAGACAAGGTGCTCTCCAGGCATTTACAGATCCTCAAAAGGATTTAGCTTGAGGTCAGTTTGAATCAGGATACGCTTTTGGCACCTCTAGGGGCCTGTGGACTTCGTTCCCACTTCTCCTGAAACTTGCCCCTCTCATTTTTATGGGGATCCCTTCCTTAGTCCTTCACCAGGAGTGAGATGTAGCCCCTTAACACAGTAGGTGTGTTTGCATGTATTGGTGGGATTCAGAACATGTTACCCCAAAATATGACGCCTTGGCATTTGTGAAAACAGAAGCAGGAAGATCTCTTTGGCATTCTTCCACCTTTCTTCCCTAAACAGGTTATGAACCCAGAAAGAATTCTCTAACCTTCTCCTGTACAGCAAGACCCTCATGTGAGGGTCTCATCCCACACCCAGGGGAAGGGAATATCCTTATCTTGGAAGGCACAGAAACACAGGGGATAACTTCCCTAAGTGTCCCCCATTTTATGATAATTATTTTGAACCCCCTTTTTCCAACTATGCACCTCCTCAACCACTCACTTTATTGAACGTGGCACAGAAAAACACAGGCTTCCTGTTTCTTTGGATCTTCATTTTTGAAGGCTCCTCTGTCATGTAAAACTTGTATTCAAGGCATTTACATGCTCTTTTTTTTTGCAGTTTTTGGCTGGGGCTGGGTTTGAACTTGCCACCTCCTGTATATGGGGCTGGTGCCCAACTCCTTTGAGTCACAGGCGCTGCTGTTGCTTTTTTTTTTTTTTTTTTGAGACAGAGCCTCAAGCTGTCACCCTGGGTAGAGTGCTGTAGCATCACAGCTCACAGCAACCTCCAATTCCTGGGCTCAAGCGAGTCTCCTGCCTCCGCCTCCCAAGTAGCTGGGACTACAGG